>BQNB010148435.1:1140-16301 GCA_026074375.1 Tanacetum coccineum | reverse complement strand
TCCGCTGTTTATGCTTGTGTTATGATTGTGTATGCTTTCGATGTCACACCATATTTGTAATACTTCTACCCTTTTGGGTTGGGGCGTTACACATAGCTTTTAAATGGTATGATATAATCTTACAAAACTTTGAAAGCTTTTTAGTAAATGAACTTTCGGATAATAGTTGCTTTTGTTTTCTGGGGTCAAAAACATATTTAAATGGCGGTTTCGCGTGGGTTGACGTTCAGGACGTTGCAAACATACACATTTAAGCTTTTGAGAACCCTTCGGCCACACATAGCACGAAATTGTACCCTTGCACCGACTTACTTTCCTAGCAATTTAAATACAAGGCATATCTGGCGAGTATCTAGCTATGCTTACTTTTTGTCTCATGAGTAACTATGTGGTTCTAATTTTCATTTCCCTACAACTCCTTTATATTACTTGTGAGTTTAAATTCACTATTCACTTCCAAGTTCTACTTTTCATTATACCGACATGTCAAAAGTATTGCAGGTCTTGCCAGCTGAATTAGAGCGGTACATTCAGTCAATTCCAGAAGTCGCAGATGCTGTTGTGATTCCGTAAGTTCACAATATTTCTCAACTAGATCTAAAATGTAGGTGTGTGGGACAACGAATCAAAACGGGTGGTTTTTTTGCACATGCCATTGGTTATTAAATGTTCGCTTATCGACAATTCAGATTCCGTTTGCATTTTATTCTACCTTGATTTATAAGCTCTTTAACTTGACGCTGATTGTGGTTTATGATTGAAACAAAAAAACAACACTTTGTATTTCATTTCTATAAAATTTTAGTATATTGTAGTTGTTTTCCATTAAGTGATTAACGATACATTCTGAAAATTTGAGTGAGCTTCTGCTACAACGAGTATTCATTGTTGTTACTACATGTGTTATTCTTGATAAGGATTTTACATGGGTTGGTTCTGTTTTGATTTGATTTTTTTTGCAAAAATATGACATAATAACCCATAAAGTAATAGTTTGTCAATCGTTCCATTTATAATAGGCTTTAGGAGTTTAGGTTAAATATGTTGGTGACGACGTAATTTTAATATTAAGGTAAGTAAAAACTCTGAAATAAGCAAAAGCGGGATACTTGCTTATCAGAATTTGCCTATGTTATCTTAGATTCAACTCATAAGCAGATGCAGTTTTTATAACACAAAACCGCTTCTGTTCTAAAAAAAGCAATCAATCCCAAACACCCCAAAGAACATTATGTTATTGGTTTGCTACATAATATATTTAAATGATGTTAGTACAAAAAGTGTTATGGGTCGAGAAGGTAGATCTGGGATGGCTATTGGACTGGGCCAACAGATGGGATCTTGTACTAAACCAAGTGATGAGATGATTTCCTGCACAATCAAAGATAAACCGTTAGTCTTATCGTGTGGATAGACCCTACGATTAGACTCCGGCGTGAGAGTAAGTATTCATATTTGTCAGAGAATGTCAAAGTATGTGTGTGTAAATGTGATCAGAAAATTGTACCTTTTAGGTGTGTCAGAGGACCCTTTTATAGGGGTCTAGTACTAGGGTTTCCTAGTATTCCACTTATAATTGTAACTTCCAGAGTGGGACCCTTTTCGGTCAAGGGTCTGTGGTGATCGTGATTGCGGGCATGGATTCCCTTCCGCGGGCATTAGCTGGTCCGCGGAAGGCCTGCGGGGGCGGCTTGTGACCGATCCGCATTCGTTTTGTTGTTTTCGGGCCGTGCCAGTACGGGCCTGGGCTTAGTTTTGACCTGTTATGCCTTTTAGCTATTTTATTTGTTTGATTGGGCCCGGAGCCCATTGTAATAATACGTTCTAGGCCCGGAGGCATGGTACACCTATTATACGTCATTAAGTCCCCCCAGTCTAGTTTGTTTATTACGTGCGTCGCTGCCGGTTGTACATAGTAAATGTTGCTAGACTAAAGTTCTGCGACGATTTCGCTTCTTTTGCGGCTATGTTACTTCTCCGTGACGCTTCCCTATATATGTTAGGTGGAACGTGTGAGACGTGGACCCTTCCTGACCTTTCGTCTTCTGACTGATTTGATTGATTGGCCCACTTATCTAACTGTCATTACTACTTCTTACTTTTAATCATGTCCGTTGACTCGGACACCCTGGGCACGTGTACCTATCTGGGATTAAATTGAATTAAATATACCATGGGTATAAATACCCGATTCAGTTTTCACTGTTTTCTTTTTCTCTTCTTTCACCTTCATCGCCATTGTTAAAAAATTCTTCAAGCTTTTAAACTATTTCGTCTGCGTTGTGCACTTATTTGAAGAACTCTTAGATTCTCAGGTTAGGATCTTACCCTTTCTTACTCTTTATCATGGGTAGTATCACGGATATTAAATCTGTTCTTACTCGTAAAAGTCTCGACATTTTCTGTCAAAAATTTCATATTCCTAAGGCTGTTCATCCGCAATTGCCTAGTCCTAACCAAACTATACATGAAGCGCCCGCTGGGAAGATTGGTGTTTATACCAGATTTTTTAAATATGCCAACTTCTGATTACCTCTTTCCACTTTCTTTGTTAATATTCTTAGGTATTATCGCATCCATATTTCCCAACTATCTGTTATCGCGGCTGCCAAAGTTTCCTACTTTGAGATCTTATGTCGTGTTCATAATATTGATCCAACGGTTGGGTTGTTCCGTTGTTTTTATGTAAATTCTAAAAACAAATGGTGGATGTCCTTTAGTAAGCGTCCTGATAGTAATGCCGTGTGCTATACCAAACCTCTTGATTCTCTTAAATACTGGAATGACCATTTCTTTTGGGTTGACTCCTTTGCTTGTCCGACTTCCTTCTGATGGTATACTGGCAAGAATGTCTCTAAAGATCCTTATCCAAAGTCAACTGAATTTAACGCGGGTCATTATGCTACCCTTGTTGCGTATCCGGCTCCATTACGGAAGTATCCGGAGCCATTCCTTTGTTTAGTGGGAATGAGCCGCAATTATACTTTGGATGAGGATACTTATCCCCGGTTTCTTCATGATGACGATGAGGGTGGGTGTTTGTTATTACTCCTTATTTGTCTTTTTTGCTTTTGATCTTGTTTTTGACTATCTGCTCGTTTGTGCAGACATAGACTTGCTCGCATTCATCCGGACCGCAGATCCTACAAAGGTGAAAGTTGGTAAGCGGTAACGTGCTGAAGATGAGCCAAAAATTCTTTATTCTTCCATAAGGCGTGTTGTTCTGCTCCTACCAGTTGCCCCTGACCGTTCTGAAGGCGAACTGGAAGCTAGTATAGACAAGTTATTTGATGAAGGCAGTAGTACGGAACAAGGAGATTTCGCTGCTGGTGGTGATGATACAGCTGAGACTGGAGTGGTTAGGATTATTGATGATGAAACTATGGCTGCTGAGAAACCCAAGCGTCTACGCAAGAAGCGGCAAGCTGTTGCAGATGCTAGTGGTCCTTTTCATCCCCCTAAAAAACTAAGGGATGACCACGGAACTTCCAGTGGGGCCGCTATTGTTGGTAAATCTCTGTCTATTATCAAGGAATTGTTGGCAAGTAGCATCTTGAATGTTGACGTTGGTGCTTCAGCTATGCCAACCCTTCCATTTGTCACTTCGCCAGTGTCTACCACGCTGGAGCGTGAGGGTGATGTTCTAGTTGACTTTGTTACTGGGGTCAATCTTCGTAACATTGGTCCAGCTGAAAGGTTCGTTATCCCTTTAGATTCTTATCATCATTCCAGTATAAATTTACGGAAGCTAAAATTGATTCTCTTGTCATGTCTTTTGTTCCGGTAATGACAACTGCTACTATTGTTACCTCAGCGGTTGATCCTGCTTCGGTTGTTAAAGAGAAGCTTGTTGAACCTTCTTCGTTTTTTGTTGGTTCCTCTTCAGCTGGTGGAACTGATCACATCACGGGTGACTTCTCGGATCTTACCGGTAGTGATTTTCTTGTTGGTGCCATCTGCACCGTCATCGAACCTGATGTTGATCTTCAGAAAGTTTACGTGCCCCAATGGAGCGTGACTAATGGATCCCGTCTTGATGACGGTCGCGTCTATCGCGAGATGGTTGATGAGTTTGCTCCTTCCAAGTTTTTTGTGTCTATTCATGGAATGGAACATGACTAGCTTTTTACTGAGTTTAATGTTGGAGCTGCTCGCCAAATGTCTTTGAGTGCCGAAGTAAGAATGCGTGCTAAGTATAATGTCAAGGAAAAAAGGAGGTTGAAGTCTGTTGTTGAAAAGCAGGTTGGATTACTGAAGGTTAGGGAAGGAGAGATTGAGAATCTCAAAGCGCAGCTGCTGTTGAGGGAGGCAGAAGCCGCGGAGGCTATTCGCCTCCATGCCTAAGCTTCTAATCTTGAAACTGTTGAAAAGTCCCTTCGGGATGAGGTGAACGCTTTGAAGGAACGTAACGCCATCCTTGAAAAGGAGCGGAATGCTCTGGATGTGAAGGTGACAGAACTTGAGGCTTCAGCTGTGGGCAAGGAACGTGAACTTACTGACTTGAATGCCCAGATTACTTCTGTTAAGTCTCAAAATGACAACCTTGTGGATCAGGTACGTGCCTTTATACTTAGGTTTTTGCATGTGCTTCTGTTCTATCCTCTTATCTGTATGTTTCTGCATAATCGTAGGTACATGAGTTAGAGACTTCTTCTTCCGGACTCCAAGAAAAAGTCATAGTGTACGAGAATTGCATGGAGTAGCTTGAAAATTTCAAGATGATCATATGAAAATTGTTAATGATAAGTTTGACAAGCTGTATATTGATTTTGTGGAGATGGCCCTTCATTTGGAAGAGAAGTTCTATCCTCACCTTCTTACTACCATCTCCGGCCGCAGATGGCTTCTTACCCAAGGCATGGAACTTGCCATCATTAAGTGCCTAAACTCGCCTGAATACCTTTCTGCTCTCGGAGCAGCTATTGGTAAGGCTATTGAGAAAGGTATGCACGATAAGTTTTCTGCTGGGATTACCCATGGCAAGGAAGGCAGGGTTTTAACAGATGTTGCTGCTCATAATCCTTCTGCGGAAGTTGATTACATTTCTGCTTTGCAACAACTTTAAAATGTAAATTTGTCCTTGCTTGCGGAATTGAAATCCAATAAGGATGCTAGTATCGAAACCGTGATGGACATCCTTCGTCTGGAAGGGCCTCTTGCAGACAAGTTAAGGTTGGATGAGCTGCAACCCAATGTTGACCAGCTGATGGTCCCTATTCATCACTCGCCGAACAAGGTTGTTATTGGTGCTACCGCTTTGTCACTTGCCTTGGATGTTTCTAGTGTTCGAGTCTGAAAGATTAAGGAAAACATTGCAAATCACAGATCAGCTCTTCGTGATGTTTTTGTTCCTTTGACTGAGCCCTTCTCCGCTGCGGTTTTGATAGGTACGAAAGGTACTTCTAACATTGTGTCCACTACTGCTGACACCACCATGACCCTGTCCACAACTTTTGCTTCTGCTAGTTCAATTGTTCCTATCTCCGTAGATGATTATGAAGTTGTAGGTGCGGATGACCAAGCGGTTGCTGATGGGAATGCTGCTTCCTTTCCCAATGTTGATGATGCGGAATTGAATATCCCTCAATGATTTGTTTACAATACTTTCTAAGATATTTTGCCTTGGTCGCATGTGATCTCTTTGTTATGGTCTTTTGTGTGTAAGCAATTTCTCTAACTGTTTTTATCCGTTAAATACCGCGGCCACTTGTGACCTTTTTGATGCGGTAAAGTGTACTTGTACAATTGTAACATTTTAATGCTTAATATGGTTCTGCTATATAATATCGTGATGACATGTTTAACGTGATAGGCTTACTTGAATATTTTGTGGGTTATTCTCCCGATACTAGGTTTGCAATACCTCTTATGTATATTTAAGTAAATTGTTAGGTTACTCATCCTTTTTGTTATACGGAATAACGTTTATTGGGCCATGCCCTATTGCGTGCGCATCTTAATTATATAGAAAATAACTTTGCAAAGTAAAAAATCAACATTTAAAAATAAGATTGTGAAGGTAGCTAGTCTCCACTTTCATTAAAATTTTAAAAGACATTACAATGGATAAATAAGATAGATTAAAATGCATTACCCTACTGCGGAGTCCGCATGGGTGAGTTGCTTATATTTTGTGAATGTAACACTTCTTGAGGTTGGTAACATTCAAATTCCACGGGAGCTGCTTTCCGTTACGGTCTCTTAGCTTGTATGCGCCCTTTCCAAGTGCTTCCGTAACTTTTTATGGTCCCTCCCATTTAGGGCCTAGCTTCCCTGTGTCTTCCGCACGGCTTGCATTATTGTTACAGTACACAAGGTCTCTCGGTCTGAAACTTGTACTTCAAACTTTGAAGTTATAGTACTTTTCCATTTTTGCTTTACTTTTTGCCTTACGTATTGCTGATTGCTCTCTTCTTTATTCCAAGAGGTCGATGTTGATTTCTAAAGCTTCATTGTTTTGTACTAGGTCCACTTCCGTTGTTCTCAGTGTGGGCATGCTAATTTTTGCTGTGATGACTGCTTCCGTTCCGTATTTTAATAAGAACGAAGTGTCTCCGTTGCTAGATTTTATCATCGTGCGGTGTGCCCATAGAACATGAGAGAGCTCTTCCATCCAATTCTTGCTCCTTGCTTCCAGACTTGCTTTTATTCCTTCTCCTAGACTGCGATTTGCTCTTTCCACCAGGCCATTGGTTTGCGGATGTTTAACAGAAGCAAAGTGTTGGCGGATACATAGTTTCTCGCACCAATCTTTGAATGGATTGTCCCGGAACTATTTTCCATTATCTGAGACAATCTCTCCTGGGAGTCCAAATCTGTAGACAATGTTGTCCCACACAAATTTTTTGATCTGATTGCCAGTGATGGTTGTAACCGGTTTTGCTTCAATCCACTTTGTGAAGTAGTCAATAACTACTATCAAGAATTTGATTTTCCCCGGTCCTTCCAAAAAAGGTCCGGCTATGTCTATTCCCCACTTGTAGAACGGCCATGGAGACGTGATTGGGGTTAACTTGTGCTGTGGATTCCTTGGAACAGGTTTATGGACTTGACAATCTTGGCATGCTCTTATTAGTGTCCTTGCGTCCTTATGCATGATAGGCCAATAGTACCCGATCCTTAAGGCTTTGGCCACGACGGATCGTGTACCTGCGTGCATGCTACAAGACCCTTCATGTATCTCTCTCAAAACATAGTTTGCTTGAAGTAGCCCTATGCACCGTAGACATGGTCCAAGGAAAGACTTTTTGTAGAGAGTCCCATTAATTACGGAAAATCGTTGCGACTTGCGTCTTACTGCTCTTGCTTTTTTCACATCCGCTGGCAGGATTTCCTCTGTGAGGTATTCAAAAATTGGAGTCATCCATGTATCTCCTTCTTCTACTACTGCCATTATTTCCACCCCCATCACATATATGATTTTTCCTTTAGTTTTCTCCAAACCTACAACTTGCAACCTCAAGTGCGCAAAGCTCGTGGACGCTATTTTGCTTAGTGCGTCAGCTTTTTTATTTTCACTTCTAGGGACTTGTCTAATTGAGAACACTTTGAAGCTACTAGTAAGTGTTCTTACCTTCTCTAGGTATCGAATCATGTTAGCCTCTTTTGTGACGTATGTTCCGTTCACTTGGTTGGCCACCAATCGTGAATCAATATTTGCTTGAAGATTTTTAACACCTATTTGTTCCGCTATCCTCAATCCGGCAATTAAAGCTTCGTATTCCGCTTCGTTGTTTATGGCGTCAAACCTGAATCTGTGAGTATCAATCCCGCCCCGAAACCATCTATACAGGATGATCCGTCCGTAAACAAAATCTATGGTTCGGGGAGTTCTGCTTCCACTTCCATCAGAGTATCCAGAGAGTCCTCTTTTGGTCGTTTGACTATGAAGTTTGCTAATATCTGCCCCTTAACTGACACTCTAGGTCTGTAATGTATTGCGTATTCTCCTAATTTGATGCTCTATTTCTGTAGCCTCCCTGCTACCTCTGGTCTTGATAACACCTGCTGTATCGACTGGTCCGTGATTACTATGATTGGGTGTGCTTGAAAGTATCTCTTTAGGCGCTTACTAGCATGTACCAAGTCCAGCACTAGTTTTTCCATTGATGTGTAGTTTATTTCCAGACCTCTTAATGCCCTGCTGACAAAGTAGATAGGCATTTGTTTAGTTTCTCTCTCCGTCATTAAGATCGCGCTTATCGTCTCCCTTGCTGCTGCCAAATAGACGATAAGCTCATCCTTTTCCATTGGCGCGGTTAACATGGGGAGCTCGGCTATTAGCTGCTTCACTTGCTTGAACGCTTCTTCAGCTTCCGCTGTCCAATGAAAATCGCTTTTCTTCGTGCATTTTTTCAAAGTTTTAAAGAATAGTAATGATTTCTCTGCTAATTTGGCTAAGAACCTGTTCAGGCTTGCGAGCTTTTTGTTTAACTTTTGTACGTCCTTTAAGCATTTTGGGGATGGAAGACTTAAGACAACGTCTACCTTGTCTGGGCATACTTTCAGCCCTCTAGTTTTGACTTTGTATCTTAAGAACGTCCCTTCTTCTACCCCAAAGGTACACTTTTTAGGATTCAATTTCTTGTTAATCTCCCTTAGAGTTTTGAATGTCTCTTCTACGTCTCTGACTATCTCTTATTCTGTGCGGCTTTTGATGACAAGGTCATCCATGTACACTTCAAGATTTCTACCAATCTGTTTGTGGAATGCTTTGTCCACCAGACGTTGGTAAGTTGCTCCAGCATTTCTTATGCCGAAAGGCATCTTTGTATAGCAGAATATTCCTTGGCTTGTAATGAATGCTGTTTTTTCTTCATCTTTCTTTGCCATTTGTATTTGATGATAGCCCTTGTATGCTTCTAAGAAGAATTTGAAAGGGAATCCGCACAGGGATTCCACCTTCCAGTCTATTTCTGGTAGCGGATAACCATCTTTTAGGCATGCTTTGTTTAAGTCCTTGAAATCTACGCACATCCTCCAACTATCATCATGCTTCTTTACCATCACCGGGTTAGACAACCAGTCATGGTAGTGTACTTCCTTCATGATTCATGCCTCCATAAGTTTTCCTACTTCTTCTTGTATTGCCTGGTTTCTATCAGCTGCTTGCCCTTTTTTCTTTTGTCTAACCGGAGGGCATCCCTCCCGCACGTTTAAGCGATGTTCCGCAATGTGTCTTGGGACGCCGGTCATATCCGCAGACTTCCAGGCAAAAATGTCCAAGTTATACTGGAGCAGACCGCACAACTTGTTACGGCCTTCCTATGTGAGGGTGGAGCCAATCATTACTGTTTGCTCTGGATATTCTGGATTTATTGCCACCTTGATTCTTTCTTCCGCTGTTTGCGTGGTAGCCGGAAGGTTCCCTTCTGGTTCGGAGACCATCGCACATTCCAGCGGGACCAACCTGCTACTCTTTAGAGTAATTAATCCTCCTTCCACCAGGAGCTTCAGCATTCCGTGAGCTGTTGACGGGACTGCTTGTAACTTTCTGACTCCTGGTCTTCTAATAATTCCGTTGTACGGAGATGGTGACCTTACAACCACGAAATTCATCCAAACTGGAGTGGAGTGTTCTTCGTCTCCAATTTTTACCAGCAGTTGTATTTGCCCTATTAGCCATATTATCTCACCACTGAATCCAATTAAAGGGGTGGTGGCTGGCACCAATTGGTTCTTAATTTCGGGATGAAGTCGGCTGAAGCAATGCTCATACAATATTTCTAAGGCTGATCCGCCATCCACGTACATGCGGTGTATGCAATGGCCTCCTACTTCTGCTTCGATGATCATTGGACCTTCTATTCCTTCATCTTCACCTAGGGGTGGGAAAAGGATTTCTGGATTAGGAGAAAAGCTTTGTGTGATCTTTTTCTTGGCCACTCTTTCCCAAGGCTGGACCATTAGGATGGCTAATGCTTTGTCTTTCCCAGAGGTTTCCCCTTTTTTTGCCGCCTTGGGTTGTTCTTTTCCATTGTTCTGTTTGATCTCTTTGATTAAGTGCGACAGCTTTCCTGCTTTGAGCATTTCTTCTATTTATTTCTTCAGGTGCATACACTCATCCGTGTTATGCCCTACTTCACCATGGAACTCGCAAAATTTAGCGTGATTCTGCTTCTCGACCGGAGTTGTCATTGGTGGCGGAGCCTTAAATTTTCCTTTTTCTAAAGCGAAAATTTCTTTGGGAGTTTTGTGAGGAGCGTGAATCGATCTTGCTTTCTTTCCGGTCTCTGCTAGTTCCGGAAGCCTCATTTCTTGAAATGTTGCTTCAAATTACCCTCTTGCTGTTTCCATGGTGGAAACGACTTCTTTCGCTCGTGGTTCGAGGCTGCCACTTCCCCTTTGAGGAAAGATGTGGTCACTCTCATCATTTCATTAACATTTTTTGGGATTTTGTCATGGAGACGTTTGATGAGTTCAGGGTTTGTGATCTCATGCACGAATCCGGAGATTCTCATGCACTCAAGTGCTCCCTTGACATCCCTGCTTTCTAGCTTATATCTTTTCACAAAGTCTTTCGTAGATTCTCTATCCCGTTGCTTAATGTTATGGATCTTTATGGGATCCTTGATGCATTTCTTCTGCTGGAGATAGTTTTCCAGAAATGCTTTCTTCAGATCATCGTAAATGTCTATTGATTCAGCCGGGAGGTCGTCGAACCATACTCTTGCGTTTCCTGTTAGCGTAGAATTGAACATGTGACACCAGGTTGGCATAGCCCACCGTCATGTTTTTGCGGCTGCCTGAAAGATTTTCAAGTGATCCTCCAGGTCTTCACTCCCGTCATACGTCTTAATGTGGCTGGGCATTCTTGTTTTTTAGAAATCGAAGTAGCAGATTCTAGGCGTAAAAGGATCTATTTCTTCACACGCCCATGACCAAGACAAGTCATCCTCCTCCCCACTTGATTTCCTCCTCTTTGATCTTGACTTCTAATGCCCGCCTCCACTGTCCTCACTTTCTGAGAGCGCTTCTGTATATCTCGAGAGGGAGCGCTGGTTGTGGCTGTCTGAGCATGCGGACACACTCTTTCCTCTGCTTCCCAACCTTTTGAACACGCCTCCTTCTTTTTCTCTCAATTTTTGCCTTGGTGATCTTGACCGGTCGCGTCTTATTCTTGAAAACACACTGGGGCTGGGTCTTGGGCTACGGGAGCGCCTAGATCTGTGCCTTTTTTCATGTTCCTTGGTACTCATCGTCCTTGACTCAGAGTACCGTGATGTTCAGGAGCATCCTTCGAAGTTAAGTCGGGTTTTCACTTCCTTCAGCTTCACGTCTTTTTCTTTCTCTTTGTTAAACTTCTCGGCTATGATTGGCAGCAATTGGTTATAGTTCTTATCGCAATACTCTCGGAGGGCTGCGTCGAACGCAGGTCCACTCGGTCTTGTGGGGTTGGCTCTTTTCCTCTCCTGACCGTATTCCGCACGGCGGACGTGGGTTGGCTAGGAGCGGATGGTTCATGATTGCTCATGGTGAGTATTTTCGCAGAACGCGATTGTATTCTCGGTCCCACGGATGGCGCCAACTTGTTAGTACAAAAAGTGTTATGGGTTGAGAAGGTAGATCTGGGATGGCTATTAGACTGGGCCAACAGATGGGATCTTGTACTAAACCAAGTGATGAGATGATTTCCTGCGCAATCAAAGGTAAACTGTTAGTCTTATCGTGGGGACGGACCCCACGATTAGACTCCGGCGTGAGAGTAAGTATTCATATTTGTCAGAGAATGTCAGAGTATGTGTGTGTAAATGTGATCAGAAAATTGTACCTTTTGGGTGTGTCAGAGGATCCCTTTTATAGGGGTATAGTACTAGGGTTTCCTAGTATTTCGCTTATGATTGTAACTTCTAGAGTGGGACCCTTGTCGGTCAAGGGTCTGTGGTGATCGTGACTGCGGGCATGGATTCCCTTCCGCGAGCGTTAGCTGGTCCGTGAAAGGCCTGCGGGGGCGGCTTGTGACCGATCCGCGTCCGTTTTGTTGTTTTTGGGCCGTGCCAGTACGGGCCTAGGCTTAGTTTCGGCTTGTTATGTCGTTTAGCTATTTTATTTGTTTGATTGGGCCCGGAGCCCATTGTAATAATACGTTCCAGGCCCGGAGGCCTGGTACACCTATTATACATCATCAAATGACATTTACCTTCTTTTTCATACATTTTTAACCATTACCATTTATTTCCATTTTGGTGTTGATGGATACAGGGGTGGGGTCGATAATGTGTTCTACCTGAAGTAGGCAATGTATTTTCAGAAAAGCCCCCAACGCCTATTCTTGATACAATAGAAAAGCCTTTATTTGCATAAGACCTTTCTTAAGGGGGATTAACTTTTTGGAACCAAATTGTATGCCTCTTCACAAATTGAGCTTGGCATAAGGTAGTTAGTTGTTTTGGCATATACACATGAACTCTCAATTTTAACATCTTTTAGAGCCAATTAGATTCTTAAGGGATTATGAATAAATGAATAGCGAGGATGATAGAGATTAAAAATATCCATTATCAGGTAATTTTAGAAATTATCTGAGTGGCATTACTAGGGGTGAAAGTACTTGATGGTTATGCTACCGTGCTGATATAAATTGGGATTTAAAGAGAATCGTTAGACTGTTTGTGCTGCTATGATCGATAAAAGAAAATGAAAGTATGTGTCTTTTCATGATAATGGGTTAAGGATTGTTCCCAGCGTTGCGACCTTTCAGCATGAACTCGGGACTCTCCCGAACAATTTCAAGTCCCTGCCACTAGGCTACATGTTTGGAGCTCTGTTAGTTTCCTGCCACTAGGTTACATGTTTGGGGCCCTGTTAGTTTTTTTATATAGTAGGAATTATGTAAAGTAATTTTGTCTGATTATCATTATTAGTCCGTGAAACTGATTCTAAATCAAACCAATGTGTGTGTGATCAGAATTTATCCGCATATTCAAAATTGTTAGTGTAACAACATTTTAGACTTAAAGGGTGTTTGGATTTGAATTTTAGAACTGATTTTTTACTTTGTTCTTGTTGTATAACTTACCCGTGGTTCATTAACTGCAGGATGGTGATGATTCGGAAACCAAAGTTGAGCCACGGGTAAACTACCATTCCTTTAAGCTTTACAATTTCATTCTCTTGAAATTTTTATATATCAAAGGCCTGATTCGTTTAAGACCTATGCATTATTCCAGGGGAACGGTAAAACATAGCGCTCTTATGGATATCGCAATAATTATGAACTTTTTTTATGTGTCCAGCGGGTCGGGTTGAGATGTGTATGCAAATCTTACCCATGTGGTGCAGGCATAACATGTTTCAAAGGCAACTCAAATCCATACATACAAAAAATGTGATATGGAGTTGGAGCTGTAATCCGAAACCATACAAATAGAGTCTTTCAAGTTTTGGGTTGCTGGTGACTTAATTCACTAAGATAACACTAAGCACCATTGGAGTGAGATGTGTATACAAATAGTGTATTTTGTAGGCATTCCATAGGTAGGATTTTACAATGCTAGGTTTGGGTTGAGATGGAATGCCTACACATATTTGCATACACATCTCAAACGGGTCGGGTCGGGTTGAGATGGAATGCCTACACCACATGGGTAAGATTTTACAATGATAGCACTATGCACTATTATAAAAAAAAGTGAAAATGCATTAACCAATTTATGTCCTTTCTTAACAGGTACCATAAGGCTCTAAGAATGATGTAATACGCAGACGACCATATGTTCCTTGTTGTCAAATTTATCGACATCCTGGGGGCATTCGTCGACCTGAAATCAGAGGAACTAGGCCAGGTATGTAATTATATATAACACATATTTCCTTTTTTTATAAAAAGAAGTCGTCAACTTAGTGGTTAAATTATCTGTATGGAATTTAAATTGATAAAAACACAAGAGAAGTTAATAAATGCTGTGCACATGTTTATCTTTTTATAGTTCCTGTCTATGTTATATGAACTTGCTCTTTATTTGATTATATATTAGTGGTTATATGGGTGAATACTTGATCTTGAGTTGCTCCAAAAGACCAGTTTTTATGAGCTGTGAAAAAATGAGACTATGAATAATTAACTTAGCCCACAATCGGTTGCAACACCAGTTATAAAACCGGTCTTTAATACACATGGCATCTTCTTATTAGTTAAATTGTTTTTCAGAAATTTACTATCAATAAGGGTTTGTTAATAAAAACGGGTCAAATGTAAACCCAATGACATTTTTGTGAATAAGTCAATAAGATGAGTTATTTTTTTGGTGAAATGGGTCCAAAGTGAACATGTATAATTTATAAATAGTATATGTCTGAAAGTATTTTTATGTGTGAAAGATTATGTGTTTGACCTCCGATCGTCTACATAATGTTTTTTCGAAGTCGCACCATATATTAATCAGGTTACTTTAATTAATTTCACTGGATCTCTTTTTTTCTAAGCCGTACGTTTCAGTTGAACAATGCACACATGTTTATGTTTTTTTCAGGTTAAAATTATTTAGATTTATCAAGTGTTTCTCTTTTTGTTTGTAGGCTTATCGAGAAGCGGAAAAAGTTTTGGCAAATATGGTACTGATACCATTTGGATATAAACTAAGACATTTTTAAGCCTTTTGAACAGAGTGGGTAAATCCAATGTGGAAGGAACTACTAGAAAAATGTCCACACTCTTCCAGGTTAGTTTTTTTCTTATTGGCCTGTTGGGATGAAACAATTACTTAAAAAACTTCGGGTTAGTTGCAAACGGGTGGGTTGTACGGGCTTATTTCAGTTGTTTTTTACAGGTGTATTATTACATTCTCTTTTGATTGTCGAACACATAGCTTCTGCTGAAATGACATCAGCATCATCACCTGCAGCACCTGCAGCCTCCAATTCACAGTTAGGAAGGTTACACGGACTATATGGATTTAGCAATAACATCACTTCTCTGTCAGCGATCTTCGTCGACGACGCCCCCGCTAACCGTCCCACAACGGAGCGCGAGTTTACCTACTTGTTAGTATATATATAACTGCTTATAATAACAATTCACGCACGGGGATTACACAAATGAATCAAATTTATTTTAAAATTTAGTATACGAACATATAAAAATTTGATTGTGTTTAAAATTTTAGTATTTACATAATTTTTTTTTATTATGTATTAATATCGACTTATATTTTATAAAAGAT
>BQNB010148434.1:0-16301 GCA_026074375.1 Tanacetum coccineum | reverse complement strand
GAAACCCTAAAACCCTAATTTTACTTTAAACCTAAAACTAAACCATAAACCTTAATCCTAAACCCTAAAACTTAATCCTAACACTAATCCTAAACCCTAAACTATCTTAAACCCTAACCCTAACTAGAAATTAAAACTCTAAACCCTAACCTAAAATGAAATGAACCCGACACCCCTTTTCTTGCATTTTTACCCATTTTAAACCCAAGCTACTATCCTAGCACCTCCATGACCTTACCCTTATGTCACCAAGCAGCTTACAAGAACCTCTATCACAACCCTTGGCCACCAAGAAAGCCTTGTTACATCCTTGTCCCTTGTGGTTAGTTGTGGCCTTCAAACACCCCTCCACCTCTCATATCTAGTTCCTAGCTCTAAATACTCATCCTATAGCCTTCAATAGTCATTACCTATGACCCTTGGCCACTACTCCAAGCTCTAAACTTGGGCACCAAGGTTTTCGAGTACTATATATAGGCATACATACACATACATTTCATTCACACCTCAAATTTCATCATACACTCAAATGGAGTTCTAACTCAGACCAAGAAGGATCAAGTGAAGTCCCTAAGCTCATAATAGAAGCCAAGAATCAAGAGAAAGGAACCCTTGAAGTCGTTACTAGGCGTACGAACCCGAAAACCCCATTTCGACCCATTTTAGCTCAAGTAAGCTCAAAATCTTGTTCAATAAGCTTATAATCTGTATTAGAATGTTCATAATACTTTTAAGATCATATATGAACTCTTGTTTGAAGCTTTGAATCCTCAAACCCATGTGTTTTTTATTAAAACCCTAAAAATGACCCGTTTTGATTTTCTAGCTAACGAATCCTTTTTCTAAACTTTTGTTACATTAGAACATCTTATTTTAGCTTATTCTAATAAACTATAACCTGCAAATATCATTTAGAATCTTAAAATAAGCTTGCATGGCTCTTTGGACTTGTTTTACAAATATTTCCATGCATAAGGGGTATATATCGTAACTTTCTAAAATTTATAACTAAAGTGGCTGAAAATGTCATTATTCTAAAGTTATAACTATAAGGACCTATTTTTCCAAGTTTCAACGTTAAAGGTTTAAGTTATATATACTTTATATATAAAGGACTAAAGTTGTAAAAGTTTATAAACCAAGGGTATATATTGCCAAATTTAAAAATATAAAATATAATATTTTTATATAAATTATAAAAATATATTTTAATATTATAAAACTCGATTTTATTAAAACCCGGCATGTTTATCGTTATTAATCAAAAATCAATGCATTATTTCGTTATATATTTAACATAATTTATCATCAACTAAATTTTGAAGAAACTTAAAATCTTATCGTATCACGTTACTAGGGAATTTCATATGAAGGGTTTCATTTGAGTTTTGTAAACCATACATTTCTCGCTCTTATTCCAAAGGTAACAACCCCTATAAATGTTAGCGACTATCGTCCAATTTCATGTTGCAACGTGATTTATAAGTGTATTAGTAAGATTCTTACTAACCGGATTATTGCGGGAATTAAAGAAGTGGTGAGTGAAAATCAATCCGCGTTTGTACCTGGTAGACGCATATCGGATAACATTCTCATTACACAGGAGCTTATGCACAATTATCATCGTGATAGAGGTCCGCCTAGGTGTGCCTTCAAGGTTGACATTCAAAAGGCCTACGACACGGTGAATTGGAGATTTTTGGGGTTTGTTCTTAAATGTTTTGGTTTTCATCAAACTATGATCAATTGGGTCATGGCCTGTGTGAAATCCCCATCATATTCGATATGCATCAATGGTGATATCCATGGGTATTTTAAAGGCAAGCGGGGCTTACGTCAAGGTGATCCTCTCTCACCATATTTATTCACGCTTGTAATGGAAGTTTTGACTTTGATTTTGCAAAGGAGAGTGCGATTATCTGATTCATTTAGGTTTCATAAGCATTGTGAGGAACTTCGAATTATAAACGTATGTTTTGCCGATGACCTGTTCATTTTTGCACGTGGTGATGTCGAGTCAGCCAAGGTTGTCATGGATTCTCTAAATGAGTTTAAACTCGTGTCGGGGCTGGTGCCAAGCATTCCAAAGAGCACGGTGTACTTTTGCAACGTAATTAACCATGTTAAGAGTGCTATTCTTAATGTTATGCCTTTTTCGGAAGGTACTCTCCCGGTAAAGTATCTTGGAGTTCCCCTTATATCGTCTCGGCTTCTCAATCGGGATTGTAAAATTCTTGTTGAAAAGGCGAGAAATCGTATAAGGGATTGGAAAAACAAATCTTTGTCATTTGCAGGTAGATTACAACTATGTAATTCAGTGATCTCTTCTATGCAAGTGTACTGGGCGTCGGTATTATCAATCCCTTTTGGTATTATTGATGACATACAACAGCTCATTCGGGGATTCCTATGGTGTAATGGCGAATACAAAAGAGGTAAGTCAAAGGTATCTTGGGATGTTATTTGTTTGCCAAAGAGTAAGGGAGGCCTCTGCATTCGCTGTCTTAAGGTCTTTAATGGTGCGTTGATGGCCACTCATATTTGGAACATTGTCACGAACAAGGATTCGTTATGGGTTCGGTGGATCCACATGTACAAGCTGAAAGATCGTTCTTTTTGGGATGTTCGTCCCAAGGCTTCCATGAGCTGGGGGTGGCGCAAGCTGCTACAATTGAGAGAAGTCGTGAAACCTTTTTTATGGAAGCAGGTAGGTAATGGTCGTAATTTATACAACGCTTGGTTATGACTCTTGGTGCGACCAACTTCCTTAGTAACATGTATAACTCTTGGATTATTGCTAGAGAAGGATATAACCTCCGAATGTGTGTGGTTGATATCATAGAGAATGGTAGTTGGGTTTGGCCACAAGCGTAGCTGCTAAAGGCCCCGAACTTAGCTTCTATTCCCGTTCCTGTCCTTACTGATAGGGAAGACTGCATGCGTTGGAGAGATGGAAATGGTAACATGCATATTTTCTCGGTGAAGCTTGCATGGGAAGTCTTAAGGCCGAGAGACGTGGAGGTTCCTTGGTACCGTATTGTGTGGTTTACACATTGCATTCCTCGTAATGCTTTTAACCTTTGGTTGATAATGAGACGAAGACTTAAAACTCAAGACAAGATGCTGCCTGGATGTTGGACCAAATACTACTGTGGTTTCAAATAGGTGCCCGTTATGCAACACGCAAATGGATTCGCATGAACACCTTTTTTTCGAATGCAGATTTTCGTCAAAGGTATGGTTATCTATTAGGAATCTTGCTGGAATGGATAACATTCCTCCTATTTTAGAAGATATTACGGCTTGGTTTAGTCCTATGGCAAGCGAAACGATCTAACGAATCCTTTTTTCTAAACTTTTGTTATGTTAGAACATCTTATTTTAGCTTATTCTAATAAGCTATAACCTGCAAATATCATTTGGAATCTTAAAATAAGCTTGCATGGCTTTTTGGACTTGTTTTGCAAATATTTCCATGCATAGGGGTATATATCGTAACTTTCTGAAATTTATAACTAAAGGGGCTGAAAATGTCATTATTCTAAAGTTATAACTATAAGGACCTATTTTGCCAAGTTTCAAAGTTAAAGGTTTAAATTATATATACTTTATATATAAAGGACTAAAGTTGTAAAAGTTTATAAACCAAGTGTATATATTGCCAATTTTGCAAACTTAAAAATATAAAATATAATATTTTTATATAAATTATAAAAATATATATTAATATTATAAAACTCGATTTTATTAAAACCCGACACATTTATCGTTATTAATCATAAATCGACGCATTATTTCGAAGAAACTTAAAAATCTTATCGTATCACGTTACTAGGGAATTTCATATGAAGGGTTTCATTTGAGTTTTCGTTTTGACGAGTTTGCTGGGTTTACGATTTAAAGTGCCCTGGCTCCTCAAACGATACTACATGGCCTCTGGATTATGATAGCCCGAACAGCGATACAATATTTCCATAATTTAATAAATCAAAGATATACGTTAAACTTTATGAAGTTTTGAAACATAAACTATCACACTAAGACTTGACATATCACCCCAGGTTGCGTGACGAAGCCGTTACTTTCACTTGATATACTTTTGCCATCAATCAGATTTCCCTATACTGTTAAGGTGAGTTCATAGCCTCACTTTTAAATCTTCTATTTCATAAACCCGTGAGGGGGATACATGCTATAAACCATGAATACAAGTGTTTTCTAAATGTATGCTATCCTGATATATTATTGCATCTGTTGTCTAAGTCCCTTTATGCCAAAAGACCCCCACCATCATGGACCATTAATCACTTGCGAGTGAACGTGAATATTGTGAATAGACCTATTGGGATTGACAAATCCTGTTTGTGTTAGCCGGATAGGTAACCAAATGCACTATATTTGAAACTCATAGGTATATGGCAATTACCTACACGGGGGCCATTATCTTTATATATATATCATTATTGATATATACACTAGTCAGTTTGAGTGCCATGAGCTTAGACGCAATAATACTGTTTTCCATAATAATTGTACTCATTGCAATTATTACACTTATAGGTGTATAACAACGTAACCCACTCTTATGATGACTTGTATTCACATTATTTATTATAAACCTACGAATTTCACTCAACCATTGTGTTGACTTTTTTAGCATTTTTATCTCAGGTAATTGAACATCTTATGGCACGGAGTGGCACAGACTTGAAGATGGCTAAACTGTTATCATTCAAACTTTATGTTTTCATGTAGATTTTGGGACCTCTGTTTGTAAAAACTCTGATGAAATAATGAATGATAACTTATCTTTTAAAAAATGTTTCTTTCGAGTCGTTTTCTATGATTATGACTGTTGTACTATGAAATAATACCCCAGATTAGCTTCCGCTGATATATGTCAAAAATGGGGGTGTTATACGTACCCTCAACTTTTAACTATTTACGACTTTTTTTATAGAATAAACTTTATTTATCAAATATATAATACATATCTACCGATTCATTACATCAAAAAATACCCGCGGAAAGATCTTTGAATTGCTAACAAAATGAGCCCAATATTGCAATGCTTTCGACGTACGTACGATTACATAAAAAAATTGTTGAAGTTTAATAAAGGCCGTTTTGGTCTTTCAAGCCCCGTTAAGTTTATCAACATTAATAAGTAAATACATTTATATATAAATACGAATACCACATATTTTGTTAACCAAATAAGTAACAAATACTATACTTGCCCCAATGAGAAATACAAATTCAAATTCCGTAATTGTTAAAAAAATACCCAGTGAAAGAAAATACATGCGTTGAATACAAGTCAGCCCCGGCGCAACGCGCGGACAAATTTTCACTTTCGTAAAAAATTATGCCCCGCCACAATGCACGGGCTATCCTGCTTGTTTTGTTGTATAATTGATAAACTTGTGGGTCACAAATCACAGTAGTGGTTTGTAAAGTCATGCTTTATGTAGTCTTTTTATAATTAAAAGTAAACACGTAAAAGCTTAAAATAAATAGTTGATTATTTATCGAAGTAAAATGACTCGAAAATGTGGGTTGTTACACAGTCTGTCGCCTTCATTTGTCAAGTGAGGATCGACAATATCAGGACAAAAAAGGACTGGAACTTCCCATCATGTGGTGGCGAGAAATGCAAGAAAGGAGTCACGAGAAAGCTTGGGGATGGTGGTGCGATGCCTGCAACCAATCAGTGGAGTACCCAGTATTAAGGTAATTTTTGGAACTCCATATGCGGCATGTAAAATAAAATGCCAAGTAGGGTGTTGTTAACCTCACGTCTACCATGCTCGGATGGCAGGTTCAAGCTTGAGCTGGGGGTTTCTGATAAGACGGCACATGTGGTGTTTGTTATGTTCGATGAGACTGCCTTTGAGTTGGTTAATATAAGCTGAAAGCAATGGACTAGCCCGGTTTCAACTAAAAACCATGGTAAAAGTTTGTTTTTTACAGCTTATCAACTTGAGCTTATAAAATAAGGTAATCCAAACAAACACGATACATCTAGCAAATGCAACAAAAACATATCACAATAAAGGCCATAAAAAACTTTTAGGCATGAGAAAAAGATTGAAGGTCCTGGATAAATTCCATGATAGCGCAGGAGTGAGTAAACCTAATAACATACGAAAGCACCCTAATAGCAGCAGTGTTATTAATACATACAACCCCACCACCCGAAAAGAAATGGCTTGTACTCATGACATATATCATCAATAGGTTTTTTTCCAAATCCCATTTTCCAACCATGGTTTTTCCTCATCCCACAACACCTCATTATTCCATTCATAAATCCATGCATTTTTATAATCTTCATACGTCTTAAATCCTGGTAGATCTCCAGTGAGTACATCAATATCAATCTGAAGAAGATGATTGAATTCTTTTCAAAGAGGTGTCTCATAAAGGAATATATCTGTTTCTATCCTGAAGACTTTAGCAATTTCATTACCCTCATTCAGATCCTCCTCCTCAAGATCAAAAAGCTCATCATAAGTAAATACTTCTTCGTCATCACCTTTTTTTTCCAATGATCATTATGCATTCTTCGTGTACACAAATCCATTGTCTTATGTGTTATTGAAATTGGAAACAAACCATTTTGCAAAATCAACATTAGTTGGATCGCATTCCAATCAGTGTTTATTCCACGTACTTCCAATCGCCTTTTTATTTCCATATACTCCTCGAATTGCTTCCTATAGCTACGAACTAATCATGTAGAAACCACACCTTCTATGATTTTCTTGGTTTTCAAAACCTTTTTGTTTTATGATTTTCGAATTTAAGGTTCTATCCATTGCTTAAAAGTTATATCAATGAGTATTAACCAATTATCATAATTAGAATTATAGGTCTTAAGCAAACTTTATTTAATCTATCATAATATTGTCGTGGCTCATAAAATATCAAGATTGCCATTTTCACAAATCATCATCTGGTTGCTCGACACATGAGAAATAAGAAGCTCTCAAATATTCCCACTTCATAAGTAAACTAATCATCCTCCATGACATTAATCGGCTAAATTCATCAAAAATCTCCCTAGTGGCTGTATCAAAAGTGAACTAAGCGACAAGAATCCGGAGCAAGTTAATTACTTTGGGTTTAACCTGTATTTTTTCTTAAAAGTTTCTAGATTACAAACAGGAACAACCGGGTGTGATTTAGATGCCTAAGAATTCCAGTTGGGTGGAAATTTCACATCGCATACATTAATTTTTCATCAAGAGTAGGATGTACTATGATTAGTGAGTCCCCACGGATTTTATGGTGAAGGTTGTTATGAATATGGATAGCCGGAAACTCATTCATGTCAACTCAATAACTCTCTTCCTCTTTCATCCTCATTAACTAAATTCCACAACTTATCAATAAGATGAATTCCGCTTTGTATTGCCTTCTTTTTTCTTCATGCAAGTATTCTGTCGATTTGTGATTACCCTCGCAATTCTATCTACTGAAAAGAATCACAAAACCGTCAGTAGGATAAATTTAGAAGAAAGAAAATACAGAAAACTAAACACGAAAACATAGTACGAAAGAATATTAAAATTGCTGCTGTATCAGATGATCGATGCGCCATATTCAACAGATTGAATATGTCGTATTGATGTTTGATGTGTCGAATACGCTGTATTCATTTTGAAAAGTGGATACACAATATTCAAGGGGATGAATACACCGTATCATATATTCGAACAGAATAGTAGATATCAAAGATGCAGAAAAGCAAATAAATCTACAAAACACTAGTAAAAAATTAAAATCCAAACAAAGGAAATATACAAAAAACTTAGCAACTAAAATTACAAAAATTACTAACTAATCAATCTAAACTAAAAATAAAGAATCTAACTAAATACCAACTAAACAAGTCTTAACATTTCTCTCCTGGCAACGGTGCCCAAAAACTTGATGCGTGTCGTTGGGTATAAGTAATTATGTTATCAAGTTTTACTATTTATATTTTTTTGTTGGGTACTAGTTAGATTATCTAGTTACTTGTTAGATTATCTAATTACATAATAAACGACTTTATTGGCTTAAGCACTTAGGACTCTCTTGCTATCTGGGGAAGACATTATAAATAATTCAAGATTGTCTTTATAGCTAGCATCAACTTCCTTAAACAAACATTTTGGAAAATTATTAATTACTTCTAGTTGTGACTTCCATGTCTCGCGTCTTACTTTTTTCGGCAGTCATTGTTCCACCAGAGTTGCCTTTTTCTTTTTAGCCTTATTTGTTGCATTGGTAAAGTTTGAGTTGTTTGATGTTATTTGTTGATATATATTGACATCAATTCTTCATCTTTCACGTAAACTTAGATGTGAAAAAAAAAATTTTTTTTTTTTCGTTTAAAGAAACTAAAAAAACCAATAATGTTGTATTACTGAATCGATAACCATAAACTTGAAAATACAAGATATTAAATTGACTAAACATAAGAGAACCCTATAAGGTAAACAAGTTTAAACCAACGGGTCTAAGCCTTTATTAAACTAACATTCCCCCTCAAACTCACAATGCTACATTTAGAGTTTGACAAGAAAACTCCAAAATCAACATAAAGGCATTTTCTAGCCGGCATATCCAAACTAGGTAGACGAAGAGTAGATTCAGATAGACAGATGTAGATTCAGGCATACAGATCCGAACAGAGGTATACGAAGAGCAGATTTAGACTGACAAATGCTATAGGAAAATAGGGTAGGTATGTTGGAATAAAGTGTTGGTCTCAAAGAAGAAAGGAGGGCTTGGGGTTTCTAGTTTTTTCGCTTTAAATCGGGCTCTCTTATCTAAATGGGTTTGGTGTTTTATAACTTAAGGCTCCTCATTATAGGCAAGGTGTATTAAGTATTCTGGTGTTCATGGGCTCTTGAATGTCCTAGATCAATGTCAAGACAGTCTATTTGGATTGATATTATTAACGAAGTCGAGGTTCTTAAGAATAAAGGGATAGACCTTATGGGTTATTGTAGAAAAAGGTGGGGATGGTGAGGATACTTTATTTTGGGAAGATATTTGGATGGTTGATTGTCTTTGAAGTGTCAATTTTCGAGATTATATGCTTTGGAAACGTGCAAGCATATTTCTGTTGCGGGTAAATTGAGGTATGCTTCTATCGATTCTTCTTTTCGTTGTTTGCCTAGGGGAGGGGTTGATGGCGAGCAATATCATAAGCTGGGAAGTCATCTAGCATCGTTAGTTTTGGCCCAAATGTGGGATTGGTGGGTTTGGTCTTTATGAAGTACAAGTGATTTCTTTGTTAAGTCGGTTCGCAATCGTGTGGATGATTCTTTGATAAGCTCAGATATGCTTTCTACGAGATGGGTAAAGGTACTTCCAATTAAAATTAACGTGTTTGCTTGGAAAGTTAAAAAAGATATACTGCCTACCAGGTTGAATCTATCTCGGTTAGGCATTGATGTTCATTCTATTATGTGTCCTATTTGTGAAGAGAAAGTTAAGTAGTTGGCTCACCTTCTGTTTTCGTGTTCCATGGCTCGAGAAGTGTTATCCGAGGTTGAGTAATGTTGGAGTATTATCCTTGCCGAATTCCAATCTTATGAGAGTTGGTTGCATTGTTTAGTGATCTTCGTATGAGAATGGCAAGTGAGAGCGTGCTAAAAGGCGTCTTCTATGGATGTGGTTGAGATTTGAGGATTTCGAAACCAAGGATATTTGGCACGAGCATCCTAAAGGCGGTAATTATTTGATGATATTGTATCTTAATCATATATTTGGTGTTTTGTCCAATGATTAAATCAAGTTCAACAGGTTAACTTGGATATAAAACCCTCTTTGCGATTTGTGATTTTTTTTTCTTCTAGAATTTTTTGTGGGTTTAGTTCAAAAAAAATCTGCCGTTTAAAAAAAATTAGTTGTAATTTAAGTTCAAAGTTTAAAAGATCGGACATAAAAGATCGTCACCTTTTAGGATAAACTTTTGGTTTTGCTATGTCAAATTAGAAAGAAAGTATGTATATAAATCATGAAATATTTTATATATTAAGCCTAAAGACTATTTATTAACAAATATAACATGTAAAATTAAAATTACGTCGCAAATATATACAATTAACATGATTTATTTATAAAAAAATACGAAAAAACCGAAACCCGACCGGGTCTCATGGCCCGGGTTGACCCGGGTCACTCCAAAGCCGGTCAAACCCGGCGGGTCAAACCGGGTTTCGAAAATATGAAACCCGGTTTAATTTGACCCGTTTTTTCGGCCGGAACCGGTTCAACCGGTTGACCCGGGCGGGTCGAACCGGGTTTCAAAACACTGAACAAAAATGAGCAGTTTTGGGACACATACTCTTCCATTTTCCCACGATGGAAGTTACACCCGTTTTTTTCTCAAAGTAACTTAATACCATTGTCCAAAATCCTTCCGCTTTCTTCGAATTCTCTTTGGCGCTATCTGCGGATGAACGAACCCATCCTTGGTACAATGGACTTTCTTCGTTCGTAGTCCATTGAATGTTACTTACCTCTTCGACCACAAGTTTTTTAGATGGCTTTCGTTGACGTCCTTTTGACGGCTTCTTCTTTGAGGGCGGGACATCTTCAACGGGATAGTTATCACCAACGGGGCCTGACGAAGAATATGGAGGTTCATAGCATGACATAGGCTCAAAATCATCAACATTGACTAGATTAATGAGATAAATAAGTTAAGATTGGTTAGAGGTGGTGACGAAGAATCATGAGACATTTGTGATGATGTAGAATCGTGATACATTTGTGGTTGATACATATTTTGTTGCGATTGGAACATTTGTGGTTGATACATTGTTTGTTATTGTTATTATGGATGTGCAAATGGTTGATTGTAGAATTATGGTTGTTAGTACAAAAAGCGTGTAGGGGCAAGTGTGAACCTGGATCGTTAAATGAGGTGGACCAGGAGGTAGGATACGATGATGATCTTGTACTAATCCAAGTAGTGAAAGGGCTATCTGCACAAATGAGGGTAAACCGTTAGCCTTACCGCGGGGCGGACCCCACGATTAAGCTCCGGCGTGAGAGCAAGTATACATGTTTGTCAGAGAATGTCAGAGTATGTGTGTGTATTAATGATAGGACAAAATGTACCATTTTGGGGTGTGAAACGACCCCTATTTATAGGCAAGCCCGATACTAGGGTTTCCTAATATTTCGCTTGCGACTGTTAGTAGCCGGAGTGGGTCCCTTGTCGGGAAAGGGTCCACGTGTAATCGTGTCTGCGGATGTGAGTATCCTTTCGTAGCCCGTGTTTGTCCGCGGAGGTGCAACGGGTGCGACTTTAAAAGGTACTCACGTGCGTCTTTGGAATATCCGGAGTGTGACCCTTGTCAGGCTTAGTAGTCCGGCTATTTGTTGTATTGGGCCAGGGCCCATATGCGCATATTATGAACTAAGCCCAGTAAGCTTGGTGTTCATACTATACGTCATCAAGTCCCCCCAGTCTAGTTCGCTTATTGTGCTCGGTAACAATTATAGCGTGTGGTGAGCGTTGCTAGACTAGAGTTCCGTGATCATTTTTTTTATCTTGTTCCGCGTCTTTTGCGTCATTTTGGCAGTTTGTCGTTGGTTACGTGTGTTCTTCGTGTCCTTTCATCTTTTGCGTGATTTGACCGCCGGGGTCCCACATCCAGCTGTTATCATTACCTTTTTACTTTGCCTTTGTGCCGTTGATTGGGAAGTGTCTTGGCACGTGTCATTATCTTACCTTTACTTGAATTAAATATACCATGGGTATAAATAGTCGCTTCGTGCCTCACTGTTCCTTTTTTATCTCTTTCACCTTTCCACCATTGTTGATAAACTTCAAGGTTTTTTAGTTGCACAGCATTTCCCTTTCTAGAACTTCGTCTACATTCAGGTTAACTGCTCTACTTCTCTCTTGTTTGTATGAGTAACATCACATCTATTAAATGTGTTCTTACCCAAGAACATCTTAATTATGTCTGTTCAAAACATTTTGTTCCGGAGGAAGTTCATCCTCAATTACCGGGTCCCAATGACACCATGCATGAAAGGCCGACTGGCAAAGTTGGAATGTATATCCGATTCTTTGATTACGCTAACTATCGTATTCCATTTTCTAACTTTTTTGTGTCTGTTCTTATTCACTTCCGTATTCCGTCCTCCCAATTGTCTGTTTTTGGTTCTGCCAAGGTTTCTCATTTCGAGATCCTGTGTCGTGTTTGTAACATTGAGCCCGTCGTTGGTTTATTCTGATATTTCTACACGCATAATTATAAGAACGGTTGGTTCGGATTTACCAAGCGTCCCAATGTCCGTGCTTGTTATTCCAAGAATTTGGACTCTGTGAAGAATTGGAACGACCACTTTTTCTGGGTGGATGAGTTTGTGGTTCCCGCTAATGCTCGGTTCAATTGGTTTTCTGGTTCAAATGTTTCTAAAGATCGAGCTCCTGCCGCGTCTGAATATAATGCGGAGCATGCTTCTATTCTTATTACTCATGCCTCTCCGTTCCTTAGGTTCCCGGAAGAGTTTCTTTGCTGGGTTGGCATAAGCCGTAATTACCTTCTTAATAAAGATACTTATCCTCGATTTGAGTATGAGAGCGGAGAGGGTGGGTATTCTTTTCCGCATATATGCTGATTACTTTTGCCTTTGATTTTAACTTTCTCTTATGTGCTCTCTTTTTCCCTGTTATCTTTTGCAGAGATGGACTTGAATGCTTTCATCCGGACTGCTGATCCTCGCAAGGTGAGGATTGTTGAGCGTGCGAGGGCTGAGAATGAGGAGCCTATCGTGACCGTGGCTAAACATCGTACCGTGACCCTACTTCCAACCTCAGTTGTTCGCCCTTCTGGAGAGTTGTCGGCTAGCATTGAAAGAGAGTTTGTTGGAGATGCAGGTGGCAGTGGTGGTGGAGATCAGGAAATTGCTTCTGTTGGTGGTCATGGTAATGTTGAACCAATCGTACCCACCACGGATAATGTTGTTGCTGAGATTGAAGCACCCGGGCCCAGACGTTCAAAGAAAAAGAGGGTTACCCGCGGAAGTGAGGGTATTCCCGCCGCTTCTCATCCGCCCAAGAGATTGAGGGCTGATTATGGAACAACTGGTGGTTCCGCTGTTGGAGGTAAATCTCCTAGTGTTCTCAATAGGTTGCTTCAAGATTCTTTGCTAACGGTAGAACAGGGTGTCCCAGCTCTTCCTACCTTACCTTTTATTACTTCATCCGTGACAGCTTCACCTTTGGAAGAGGGCGGAGATCACACTGACTCCGTGACTGGTCCTTCTTTGCGAACTCTGGGCCCCTTCGCGAGGTTTGTAGTTCTATCTGATTCTTCTCATCACTCAGGTGCTAAATCTGCAGATCCTGAGGTTGACTCTTTGTCAGGTCTGTCGCTCCGGTGATGACTACGGCCACCACTGTAACGACCTTTGTTTCTAGTGTTGCTGCTACGGCCACTACTTCTGTTAACGTTGGCAAGGATAAGGATGTGCCGGCTCCGTCCATTTTTGCTTGTTCTAGTTCATCTGATAAGACGGATCGCACCCTTAGCCTTTTTACAGGGAAGTCGGGTAGTGAATTTGTTGCTGGGAGCATCCGTGCAGGAGGAGATGCAGACGTTGATTTGCAAGAGATATACATTCCTGAGTGGTATGTGACTAAAGGTTTTGAGCTGAATGACGGACGATCATGTACTAATATGATTGATCATTTTACTCCTCCCGCTTTCTTCAAAACCGTTCGCGGAATGGAACATGAACATTTATTTGCTGAGTTTAATGTGTCTGCCGCACGCAATTTAAGTTTGAGTTCTGAGGTGAGAATGCGTGCTGAGTATAATATTTTGGAGAAAAAGAAGTGGAAGTATCTTGCTGAGGAGAAAGATAATTTGCTGCAAGTGAAAGACAAGGAGATCGAGGAGTTAAGGTCTCAGTTGTTACAGGCGAAGGGTGAGTCTATGGAGGTGGCTCGACTTCGTACTCGGGTTTCTAGTCTCGAGGCTATTGAGGGTTCGCTCCGAGGCGAGGTTGCTTCCGCCATGGAGCACAACGGCCTTCTTGAGCAAGAGCATAGTGCTTTGAAATTAAAGGTGACAAACCTCAAATCTATCATCGCTAAAAAGGATCGTGAACTTTCTGACTTGGGAACCTCCACTTCGTCTTTTAGGTCTCAGAACCAAATTCTTGTGAATCAGGTATATGTTTCCGTCCTTAATTGTCCTCTTCGTATTTTTGTGTTTCCCTTGTCTTATATATACATATACATATTTTTTAGGTGCATGAGTTGGAAACTTCCTTTGCTGGTCTCCGTGAGAAGCTGGAGATGTATGAGGGTAGCATGAGACAGCTAGAGGAATTCTAGGATAGCCTTATGAAACCTCTTGAAGCTAGATTGGCTGAGATCGATGCTGATTTTACCAGGTGTTGCATGCATTTTCAGGAGAATTTTCATCCGCACCTCCTTAATGCCATCGCGGGACGGAGGTGGTTGTTGACTCATGGCATGAAACTTCTAATGGCCAAATGTCTTAATTCTACTAAGTATATGGAGGCCCTTGGCAATGCTTTCGGCTGTGCAATCGAGAAAGGGATGCAGGAGGGCTTGGCCGCTGGAATTGAGCATGGATAAGCAGGCAGATGTCTAAGTGACCTTGAAGCTTATAATCCCTTCGCAGAAGCTGACTTTAATTCAGCTGTCCGTGATCTTCGCGGTTTAGACTTTTCGCTTCTCCAGGATTTATCTGCTAAGAAGGATGCCAGTAATTTGGATGTTATGGATCTTCTTCATTTGGACGATGCCGTGGCTGAGGTCTTAGGAATGACTGACCTTCAACCCGACGTGGGTCAGTTGATGGTTCCCGTGCATCATAAGCAAGATAAAGTTATGATTGGGAGTCAAGCGTTGTCTGTTGCTCTGGAGACTTGTCACCGTAGGGTGCGGAAGATGAAGAGGAACCTTGCTGAGCGTCTTCCTTTTCTAAAAGATGTATTTGTTTCTATAGATCACCCCGAATCTGCTGAAGCTTTGGCCATTCTTCCGAAGATTTCTACTGAGCCTCCAGTTACGGTACTTATTACTACGGCTTTATCTACCGTGGTCATTCGTCCTAATTCTGACCCTTTCCTCTTGGTGAAGGATTATGAGAACCCGGACTTAGCGGGTGTGGTTCCGGAGGATGTTATTCCGAGGCCCAAAGGTGAGGGTAAGGTTGAAGGTTCAACTAAAGGTGATGTTGATGATGTGTTTTCTCAGTTCGAGAATGAGGCTAGAGACGCTGTTCTTTAAGTTTGCCTGCATGTTTTTCCGCGGTTGCATATGACCTTTTTGCGGATTTTTTTAATCAAAACACTTTTATTCATGCTATCTTTTGTTACAATGATGCTTTTACAATAATCTGTATCCGAACGTACTATGATTAAAGTTTTTGCTTTCTTTATCATGTTATGTTGTAATAGGCTTGCTTCGAATGCCGGGCTTGCAATGCCTCTTATGCATTTTGAGTTTTGTTTATAGGTTACTCATCCTCTTTTTGTTATGCGGAATAACATTATTGGAGGCATGCTCCATGCGTGCGCGACTTAATCACATATAACAGATAACTTTGCAAAGTAATAAATTAGAATTTTTTAAAACATAACTTGTAAAGGTAGCTAGTCTTTACTTTTTTATTGAAATTGAGAGACATATTACATGATATATAAAAGTTATTACAAGGAATAAAGTAAAAAATGCTCTTCCCATTATGGTATCCGTATGGGTAAGCTCCTCACATTTAGTGTATATAACACTTCTTAAGATTACAAATATTCCATGTCCGCGGAAGCTCCTTTCCGTTGCGGTCTTTTAGCCTGTATGATCCATTCCCAAGTGCTTCTGTGACTTCGTATGGGCCTTCCCACTTGGGTCCTAGCTTCCCGGTATCTTCTGCACGACTTGCTTCGTTGTTGCGGTATACCAAGTCTCCTGGCCTAAAGCTTTTGTTTTGAACTTTAACATTGTAGTATTTTTCCATTTGTCTCTTGCTCTTTGCCTCTGTTATGGCTGCTTGCTCTCGCTTTTCTTCTAGTATCTCTATGTTGATTTGAAATGCTTCATCATTTTCGGCCATGTCTAATTCTGCTATCCTGAATGTGGGCATTCCGATCTCCGCTGGGATGACAGCTTCCATTCCGTAAGTCAGTGAGAACAGAGTGTCTTCGTTACTAGATTTGACCATAGTTCGGTGTGCCCAGAGGACATGAGAGATTTCTTCCATCCAGTTCTTGTTGTCTTTTCCCAGCCTTGCTTTTATTCCCTC
>BQNB010148433.1:0-16301 GCA_026074375.1 Tanacetum coccineum | reverse complement strand
TTGCTTCCACAATGGATCTCATGACCTCAAATGTCATTATTTTGATATAAATGGACTTAAATGAGTAAATAAGTGACTTTTGACAAATCTTCAATTGAATTTGAGCTTAATAACAAGAATAAGCTCAAATGAGCTTATTGGTGCTTATTGAAGTAAAAACGGCTTGTTATTGAAAATAAACAACAAGTAAACTTTGAAACTGAATATTATTTCTCAAATGAAGAGGTACAAGCTGAAACAAAGAGAGTACAAGTGCTTAGAGCTAATTGCTTAAAAAAAACTTGAGAAAAATGCTTAAAATTACAAAAAAAACTACAAACTGAAATTAAAACTTGCTGCCTTGTTCTTCTGTCTTCTACTTCTTTTATAGAAGAGTTCTTGTGTTAGTTGTGTGAGAGGGGGAGAAGCAAACGAATCTTAGCCCTCCAATTTCATCCTAAATCAATCTTGGTCGTCGAACAAGCCGGGGAGATGTGGGATTTCCAACGTAGGCAATCTCACAGCTGGGAAAGTTAGTGGAGGAGGGGGGAGGTGAGTACCCATGGTGGTGGAGAAGAAACACAGGGTAAAAACGGGGTTTTACACCCGTGAGTTGTGTTTGGGGGGAAAACAAGGCGGGAAAAACTGTTTGAGGTTATAACAGAGTGAAGGTTTGGGCAAATGGCAAGTTTGGCCCTCCATGGTGATGTGTCTTGTTGCATCCATCGTCCTTGTTGTTTAAAACTTTTGGGGACTTGGCAGGAATAGTCCCCAAAAGTTATAAGACTTATTGCATCACAAGTCCTTGTGATATACAAGTATGAGACTTTGGCAGTTTTAGCCCTTGTGGTATAGCTTTGCCGATTTGGCAATTTGGCCCCTTGTTTTTCATTTTCTCTTTTCTCTTATAAATATAAGTTTAGGGGTTTGGCAATTTCAACCCTTAAACTTATATTTCTTGATGTGTTGACTTTTTGGCTTCGGAGTTGACTTGGGTTGACTTTGACTTTGACCAGTTGACTTTTCTGTTGACTTTTTGACTTGATTGACTTTTCGGCTTCGATTTGGCTTTGTCTTTCATAGTCTTTTCCATTCCGAGTCCGGTTTTGTCGTTTTGGCTTTGTTTTTCGTCCTTTTCTTAGTTATCCGTTCCTGCACAACACAATTAGCAAAACAAGCATATATTTGGCATTTTAAGTCCGTTTTTGGTTATTTTAGCTCGTTTTTAAAGGTAAAAGGTATGTGTAATTAAGCACATACCAAAATACAAGATCCCATTCATGCCTCGATGGTGGCACAATCGGTGCTAAAGGAGGAGGGTTTGGTACGAGTCCTGAACTGGGTGTTGCAGGAGTCATACATTGAAGTCCAGGTCCTGAACCGAGTTGTTCAGAAGCCATTGCCGTCAGCTCATCAAAATTGACATGGATGGTTTCAATTATTTTTCGGGTACATTGGTTGTAAATACGATAAGCTTTCTTCTTGGGTGCATATCTAATGAAAATACCTATATCAGCTTTAGCTTGAAGTTTGCCCAAATTCTCACTATCATTGTTTGGATAGCAAAGTGCACCAAAAACGTGAAGGTAGGATAAATCGGTTTTCTATCATGTAAGCTCATAGAGGAAGTTTGTCCAGCGACTTCGTATAATGGATCGTTTTGTGGATGTAATCATGCGGAAGAAACGCTGTCGGCCCATAGAAATAAAAGGACTTTTGCATGATTAACATTGTTCGAGCGGCTTCAACAATAGTATGATTTTGCCTTTTTAACAACACCATTTTGTTGTGGAGTTTCACGCAACTGCTGTTTAGAGAGATTGCCGAACCCATTTTCATATAGTCTCGCAGATTTTGATTAACAACCATTCCATTATTGTACAAATGTTTCCTTACAGCTGCATTTAACTAACTTGTAAATCATTTCAGAAAACTTGATTATAAAATCAGGACGTCATCTTTTTTGAAGCTAGAAAACTCACCAGTGAACCGAGAGTAATCATCCATAATGACAAGGATGTACTTTTTCCCATTTACACTTGTAATACGCATAGGCCCACAAATATCCATGTGCGGAAGATATAGTTTTTTTTATTGGTGTCTTCAGATTTAGGTTTATGTGATTGTTTCTTGCTTTTTCCCATGGCACATACAGAACACAAAAGGTCCTTTTCAAATTTGAGTCCGGGAAGACCACGTACTAGACCGTGTCTGGCCAAGTGATTAATAGCACCAAAATTTAAATGAGACAGACGACGATGCCATAACCATGACTTAGTCTTTGTGGCTTTTGACAAGAGACATATAGGAGAAGACAACATCATATATTCAATGGACAGAGAGTACAAGTTAGTTCCTCGAGATCCTGAGAGTAAATCAACACCTTCCAGATTATGAATAAAGTATGTGTGTTTTCGGAAAGCTACTTCAAGATCTGAGTCGCAGAATTGACCAACTGAGAATAGATTGTGTCCTAGTCCTTCCACATAATAAACCCTTGAAATTGTGACGTTCCCTATCTGATAATCACCATACCCCATAATCTTTGCAACTTGGTTGTTACCAAATTTAACTGTACCGAGAAACTTATGAACAAAATTGGTGAGCTGAGAGCGATCTTTGGTCATGTGCTTGGAGCAGCCGGAGTCCAAATACCACAGAACAATTTGGACAACCTGCATTCGATAAGAGAAGAAGAAGATGGAGAAACTGAAGTATGAGATCCTCGAGATGTACCAGGTTTCATTCTGTTAACATTCATAGATTTTGCAACCTTAGGTTTGCTATTAGGAACAGACTTAGGTACTTTACGTCTCCTGGTATATATTCTAGTTATTGTCTGGTTTGGTGCAACTACTTCAAGAGGGATGGGAACCCTAAGAGGCACTTTACTAGTGGCGGTTAACCTAGTTAAAGGGCACTCATTTCCAACTAAGGTGAAAGTCCTTCCAGTGGGTTTCCATTTATATCCAACAGAGTTAAACACTTTTCTAGTAGGTTTCCATTCTTTTCTCTTTTTATGTTTCTTAAAGGCAGATTTAGTACGCACATTCATACTATTCACATGATCAATTAAACACATAGCATGATTGGCATCAAACAAACATTCATTGCATACAGAACAAAGAGCCCGAGAACCTTTAACAGGATGCTTAACATGTTCATTACAGACATTTTTAGAATCAGAGTTCTGTTTATTCAACTTAGATTTAACTTTCCTAGATTGGACTTCTACTTTATTCTTCTCATTACTACTTGGTGTTCGCGAAATCCTATCATTCTTTGTATTGCCTGAAGGCTTTGATCGCTCGCACCTAGTATAATAGGTTTTAATCCTATAGAATATAATACAGGTCTGTAGTTTACTTGTGGGCATGTGCATTGTTGATGCGGCAGTGTCAGCAAATCAAACTGTTTTCTTCTTATTGATAGGTGTGACCGCAACTAATTTCTCACTAGGTTTGTGAATATCAGGGAAAGTATCTCTAACATAACCTAGCAACTCTTGAATAAGCTTAGCATACATATAGGCTGAGTAGGATGCACTATCTAAAGGGTTTGTACTTTAACTTGGTTCACTACCTCCCTAAGAAAAGGCAGCTTGTTCCATAGTATGTGCAAGTTTCTCTCTAATCATATCATCCATTTGAGAATCAATCATTTTTTCATGACTACTTAAATCAATATTAAGACGGTGTTCAAAAGTCTTGACCCTTTCCTTATATCTCTCTAGCTTAGCGGTTATTAATTCATTATTTTGTTCCTTATTAGCCTTTTCCCAATTATTCACATGATTAATCATTTGTACAGACATTTGTTCAATCACAGATAAAATCACCGAAACTTGTTGTGCCTACAAATTAGTATCTTGAACAGTTGTCTGTTGTATTTCTTGCAAATATTAAGAATATAGAATGATATTGCTATCACTAGATATCTCGTTATCTGTAAAATCCATAACTGGTGATTGTTTAAAATCCTGCAATGCAAGCACACTTTAGTTATCCATATCATTGAGATAGGTTTTAGAATTTGGTACCTCCGAGATAACATCAAAACCATAGTTGGAAATGTTGGCCATAAGAACTGCTTGTGCATTAGAGAGATAATCATAATCAGAATCATATATTGAGATCCTCAGTCTGGAAAGCAGCATTGTGAGGAATGACTGTCTGAGCTTGACTTGCTGGAATTCATGGATTTGCAAGAAATGCGAGTTGCTCCTCATCCAATATTTGTCTAGCTTCCTGAGCTTCTGCTAACATTGATTTCTCCTTATACCATGCAGCATTCCTTGGTCACTTAGGCTGAGTGCATTGCCTAGCCATATGTCCTTCACATTGGCAGTTGTAGCATTTAACAACTCTTGCCTGTCCCGTTGTAGTATTTCCCCTTGAACTTGAAGCATTGTTTATATAAGTAGTACCAGAATAATTTTGCCCTTGTCTTCCCTGAACTTGTTGCACTATAACCCTGCCATCTTGAATAGTAGCTTGTTTCTTAGATTAGAGGAAGTTCTGAGCTGATTATTGGTAGTTGGAAACCTTAAAGAAGCTACAGCCATTAGAAAAGCCATTGCTTTATTGAGACAAGCAATTGGATCATCTCTAGGAGAAAACATAGGAGCTACAAAACCTGAGTCTACAAACGGTGTCTCAGTCATAAGTTGTCTAGGGGCTTGAGGTGATTGATAAGAAACTTGAAGAATTACTTGTGGAACAGTTAAGGTTTGATGATTCAATTAAGACTGAAATGTATGTGATGGTTGAGTGGATGAATGATTTAATTAAGTTTTTGATGGATAATGAGATGAGTATTGTTGATTGGGTTGAATTGATCCATATTGTGATGGTGAAAACTGTTGTGATGGTGAAAACTGTTGTTGAAGTTGAGGATTGTTATAGGATGATTGATAAGGGTTGAAGTGAGGTGGTGTCATCTGCTGATTTGCAACAAATACAAGTGGATCTTGGTTACGTTCACGCATAACACGTACTTCATTTGCATAGAGTTCGTGTTGTTCAAGATATGCATGAAGTTGATCAAAGTTGGAGGTATGCAAATCTTTAACTAGCTTGACATCAGTCACAAACTTACTCCATTCAGGTGGAAGACTGTTTAAGAACTTGGTATTAACTTGAAATTGCTCCATGTTCATCTTGTAGATGTTCATATCATTAATCAGCTGAGTAAATCGCAAGTAATACGTATGAAGTGATTCCCCCTTGATGTGAGTAAACTTATCAAATGCATCATACAGTTTACATTCTCTTTCCTGCTTTGTCAAAGATGTACCTTGCATTAGTAATTGAACTCTCTCCCATAAATCTTTAGCAACTCTGTGATGATTCACAAGTGAATAGATATCAGCAGGAAGACCTTGAAGAATGATATTGGTAGCTTTCATATCACAATCAGCTTGAATTTTCTCAGCAGCAGATAATTCAGCATATTTCTTTGTTCTGATCACACCGTTCTCTTCAACTGTAGGCCAAATGAGAGGACCATGTTCAACTGATTCAAGTATCATTCTTCCGTGTTCTCTATTTTGCATGTATAATTCCATTCGACTTTTCCAAGAATCATACAGGTCTTTGTCCAACATGGGTGGACGATTGTCAGCACCGGAGAGTATCATGTACTCAGCAAGAGTATTCTTTTGTCCAAGTGAAATCATTGGATCCATTTCAATGTGATAAGATTAAAATGATCGAACAGTGATTGGAGGTTGTTGTGTTAAAGTGAGTTTTGATTAATGAAAACCGTCAATTCAATACAGACCAAATCGATATCCAGTTGTCACAAGTTTGATTCATATAGAATCTCGCAAGTCACCTACCAAGAGCTTGTTTGATGTTTGACTCAGAGCAGGTATTTCCCATCTTCAATAAGAATACTTATAGTATCACTCTGATGTTCTTGCAAATATCACAAGGATAATGCTTAGGACTCATGATAACAGCTTTGTAACCTGATGATGTATCAACAAGTGTTTTGAAATGAATGTGTCCTAAACGAGATTTTGATTGATCTCTTGGCTCTAGACTCATAGTGCATTTTGTGTTTTAGTACTCGAGCTGGAGCAGATGCACCTAATCAATATCAACGAAACTACTGAGTGGAGAAAGTTCAATAGAAGTCGTGTGTATCTCCGTGACAAATGAGACAAGTTTCTTTTGAGAGAAACTTGAATGGCTGGGAAGGGTTGTGCATTGCATCACAGGGTCCATGTTGTCATTTTTCAATGTCAGCAATCACTTGTAATTCTGACAGCATATGTATTGACCCGGTATTTCAGCCTTAAGTTTTTTATTTTTATTGTGTGGAGGGCTTCTTCTTTACACCCTTTTATCCATACATTTCTTTTATCACATTCAATGCTTACCAGGACGTTCCCATAACTAACACCTAGTTTTGATGTTCTAGTGTTAGATCAATCTTAGCGCATATTCCCATATACATACAATCTCCAATCATACCTAAAGGACTGCTATTTCTAACTTTGGATTATCCTTGGGTAGATCCTCCGGTTTCCTGGTTTGGATCATAGGATTGATTCCTAACCTAACCACCTTATGACTTCAGAATCGTCGTGAAATTAAGATGTTGTTGGGTATAAGATCGAACCATAAAACCTTTTCTTACTGTTCAGCACATTGAGTCGATTAGATCATATTTTAAATATATTTTCTCCCCTTATTTTAAATAATAAACACTTAGTTTTTGAAATACCTTGTGATTAAAATATGTCTTGAAAATTTTGTGGGAGAAAATATTATCAGCATGAATGGTTTGGAACATTTTGATAATGTTTTGAATACATAAGAGTTGTCGTTGTTGATGTATCCAAAAACATTAAAACTTTGTTTTTTGAAAAACTCCCCCTCAAAAATAGGACCAATTGAGAAATTGTTGTCTTTTGAAAACATTATGAGGGATGGAGTGTTGAACACACAATTTTGAAAGATTATGAATTGTCATCGAGAAATTCTTGAAAAATTGTGTTCAACTTTTTGAAAAACCAAATGTTAGAGGACTTCTCTTCTAACGCTAAGGGTAAGCGCACTGATACGTACACTATCCTTTTTCTTGAGCTAAAAACATTGAATGTCTTGTAAGAACAGCTCAAGACCGAGAAACGTTAATTTTCTCGTTGTGAGGATAAGTTATAAACCTTCCTTTATTTGAAGTCCGAGTTATGTACTGATATTTGCACATAAGCCATTTAGAAAATTAGAAATGACATGTTTTGAAACTATTTGCAACTCTCGCTCGAACTTCATTTACACACCCGTGTCAATGTTAATCGACATTTCTAAGCACGTAAATGTTATCGATTCCAAGAGACATGTCGAGAAGATTCTGTTTGGAAATTTTCTGATTTTCTAATTTTGTATTTTCTTTTTAAAGATTTATATTTTTGTATTTTGCTTTTCTCAAAAATATTCACATGGTGATGTTTGATGATGATATCAAGTAGGCTCATTTGTCAGAACCTCCAGTTCAGTTGGAGTTAAACATCTCATACCAATCCTTCTGACAAGATACTTAAACCGATCCTCAGGAAGGGCTTTCGTAAACATGTCAGCTAATTGGTATTCAGTTCTGACAAAATATAATTCAATTATACCATTTTCAACCTGTTCCTTTATGAAATGATACCGAGTATGGATGTGCTTTGTTCGCGAATGTTGTACGGGGTTGCATGATATTGCTATGGCTGACTGAGAGTCGCAGTACAACGGTATTTTGTTGTAGTTGAAGCCATAATCTTGAAGCTGTGTCCTCATCCACATTACTTGTTGTAATTAGTTTTAATTTGAAATGTCACGTTTTGAAAATGGTTTTTAGAATTGATTTGAAATAAATAAATAACAATGTAATAAAATAACTGAAAATTAAATGGATAGGAGATATCAAGAGAGAAAACGTGCTAACCTAGTTACTTCATTACTATTTTTATGAAAACACTTCCCTGTGAAATGTTAAACTATGGTTTCATTACTGGTTTCTAAGGGCGATAGACTTGAATGTCCATATACAGTCTATCCTATACTCCCTGCGATTCTGAATCATTTAGGAGGTAGGTTATCCAGGTTGCAGTGATTAATCCCAACTATTCCCAAAACATATCTAATAACCTATAAAGATTATTAACCCCCTCTAAAAGAGTTCCTGTGCTTTTTAAGTATTGAGTGATAAGTGCGGTGACCGGTCAGTTCCTACATCAGGTAAAGAGTTAGTGATCCTCCCTAGTACCTATTGGATCCCATCATGACAAGATAATCTATTAATGGGGCAAGCAAGGTCCAAACCACCCACACTAACAAAACCCAAGGTTACATGATAGTCAAGGAATATCTAACGAAACCATAATTTAACAGGAAACAATCATAACAAAAGTAAATTCATAACTAGGCCAGCACTTTAAGTGCTTAGCCGCTTATGGTAATGGAAACACAGTAAGAGATAGAAGAAATCATATATTGAAAACTCATAATTCTTACAGTATTCATTTTTTGAACGATTAAATACAAAAAGTAAGTAAAGTGTGATCTCCCTTGGACTCCAGGTGGATTTCGTTGAAGGTTGGAAGCCTTTGTCGCCTCTCTAATTGGCTGTGGAGGAAGTGATGTTGGAATAGCTTGAATGAGGCCTTTATTTATAGATATCGAACATGTTACAGCGCAACCAATAAAGGTGTTATGTCGTAACCAACTTACACGACATTCCATAATTAAGCAGCTGTTACGACGTAACCAGATATGGTGTTACGCCGTAACCTTCACATAACTTCCATATGTACGTGATCTTCATTCCATATTTGTAGATATTCATGGTTACAGTGTAACTGGATAAGGTGTTACGCCGTAACTATAACTTTGACGAGATTTCCTTCCAAATATAGGATTACGGGTATGGTGTTACGCCGTAAAGTCTTCTTTGATCTTCGTACTTGCTTAATTTATGTTGCGGCATAACCATTTTTTGTGTTACGCCGTAACATTCTTCAGAATTTACACTTTAAGTCCTTTTTCCCTTGTTTCTTGTCACTTTCCTGTATTTCACCCGAAAACTATAAAATGATAGAAAATATCTCATTTTGAGCATTAATGAAACTTTTGCAGGTAATATAAGGGGTATTTTGCCGCTAAAAAGTATTAAATATTTGATGTTATCAATAATGGTTTCATGTTGTCATATATGTGTCAGACACAAAATCTGTATTCAGCAGCAGCAAGAAACAGTTTTGCAATGGCTGCTTATATCCCCAGTAAAAATAAATATAAGATATGAATGTGGGGTGTATAACGTACAAAATAAATAAGCATACCATGATTATACCTTTTGTCTGTATGAGATAAAGGTGTAGTTTTAATTGTGTTGCAAATCAAGGTCATCTCCTATATTGGAAAAGAACATAACCATGAACTCTTGGACTCGGCTTCAACAATTGCATAAGCAACTGGATACACCCCATTATTTCCTCCAGCCTGTAACCTGCTTTCAGGGGATCAAGACAAACATAAATCCATTTGAAAACCCTTGAATTCGGCTAAATTAGTATTTGTTTCAACTTGAATCTTTACAGTTGTATCCTTATTTCTTTCTTTTAACTCCATCGCATAATCCCTAAGCATGGCATATTGTTCTTCATGGACACCCAACATTCGATTCACTGCTATTTCTTTTGCTATGAATACCTTTGTCTTAGAGATGTTGATCTGGTATTTTTTTTGTAATTGATCTTGGAGAGCTTTGATCGGGATCTAAGAGTTTGTAAAAATGATTTGCCAAACCTCTTATAAGAACCTTGCAGTTACAATCTAAAAACTCTTGTTTGGATGCATATTATGTTCATCAGTTAATGTTTTCACACTCCAAGACACTTCATCCCCAAATTTTGAGACGTGAAGGGACCACAGGCATATGGATTTGCCACGCTACACTTTAAAACATTATTTGCCCTTAAAGGTTTTGGATGTCCCAATCTTGCCCTATAAGTTTGAAGAAGAATGAATGTTTTGGCAACCTCTTTGCTTTGAGTTGTCATCATAATTTGCATGCTTCCTCTTACCATAACCCACGACAAGGCCATAACAGTATGCTCTTACCCTTTCGGTATCACACTTGACATTAATAGATCTCATAGTCTCTATACCATACATTTTTATCTTCTATTTTATTTCATTTCTTGTTGGAAACTCTTGGTAAACAAAGAAGACACCCATTTTAATGTTTTCTTTGCCTTTGTATTCCTTTCTAATTTGTTTCAAACTTTTCTTTCCCTTTTTCACAATATTGGCAGCAAGAGTATCTTCACCACTATCAAATTCATCAAAGTCAATAGAATTCATATCCCAATCCTCCGCGATGTTAATACAAATATTCGCGTAAAAACAATATTTATATTTAATGATCTTTGAGTTTTGATAATAACAAATATAATGTCATACTACGTAAAAGTTTACATATTCAACTTATTTAGTCATAAGTTTACTTGCTGACGACAAATCACATAAGATATGAATATGGCATTATAAAGCGTAGTTAATGATCAAAGAAAAATATTTTGTCTTTCATACAATTTTAATCATTTGCATAAACCACTACTAATCAAATGATTTCAAGTAAACACATGATTAATTATAAGCTAGTTATATTAATCAATAAGACAAAATAGGATTAACCATAAATGGAAATAAATCTTTCCAAAATTTTTCAAATATATAAAATCTTTCCATTTTCATGTTAAAAATATTTTCTTCTAAAAGAATCTAATAGATATGATTATTAAGTACATAAGAATATTTTGTAAAGATTTGGGGTTAGTTACTAAAATACAAAATAACAGCTATCTGCTACACACGGATACAAACCATAACAAAGATGATCTAAGCTACGGTGGATTCATGTAGCTGCAAAAAATTGTCAGAATTTTTATATAAATTTCCTATAAATAGGAACCAAATGTTTTCATTTTCTTCACCATTTCCCAACTTTTCTCTTGCATATTTATTTTCTCTCATACTATCTTTGATTATATACTTTTATAAAATCCAATTAAACAATTGAACCTAATCATTCACTCATTAGTGAAGAACACAAACAAGACTTCAAGCTTCAAGTATTATTAGTTTAGTTGAGTCATCACACTTATGATATTTATTCACCTTCATCTATTTGTCTTGTGTTATAATATGTTTATGATAAGTTAGTTTTTATAGCATTAAAACACGTAGTGTGTTAGATTGGTTCTATCTCGAAGTAGAAAAAAAAAAAGAAAAAAAAAAAAAAAAAAAAAAAAAAAAAAAGAAAAAAAAAAAAAGAAAAGAACTTGGTATTTAACTTAGTACCGAAAAAAATGTAAACGACGTGTACGGTTTTCTCCGCCTAAAAGGAGCTTGTTGACATAGTGAAAAAAACTCTCGAGTTGGGTACTCGAGGAGTGAAGTAGGGCAAAGAGGAGCTTCGTACCCAAACCACCATAAATCATCATGTCTTTGGTTTGATATTTCCTGTCTTTACTTATTTACATTCCGCATTTACTTATTTATTTATTACATCTCTATCATATACATACGTGTATATCTCTTGAGTTCACATAAGTTGATAATCTAAGGGTGTGTTTGTTTCATTAAGATGTTTAGAATCTGAATCTGATTACCACATCTTACTAGTAAGAGTGTGGTTATAAAGACTGAATCTGAATAATATAATGTTGTTTGTTTTTTATAGTATGTTAAAATGTATAATTGTCCCTTTTTTAAGCATATATTAAACCATAGCAATACGATGGATTAATAGCTTGTACGTATCTTCTAAAATGAATACTTGAAAGAAAAAAAATCAACCTTTTAATTCACAAAATCACGGTAGCGGTTTACACTTTTTCAATGAACGTGTTATGTTTAATAATATTTATCGGTTTCACTAAAAATAGCTTGATAGCTAATCCGACGAACATAATATTTTTGGGTGAGCATGGTGCGGTTTGATGCGGTTTTTGACTAAAACAGGACTATAATTCTACCGAACCGAATTTGAATTCGGTTCGGTTTTTGGGTTGACCCGAATAACCCGATTCCACCATCTATTTTTAAAAAATAATAATTACATAGATATTAAGGAAAAAAATATTTCAAACATAAAAATTATTTTTCAAATTAGGATAAAATTTTAATAGTCTTTATATATATATATATATATTTATCTAAATTCGGTTTTTGGTTCAAGTTGTCAAACCCATATCCAGCCCGAAAAACCGAATTTATAGTTCGGTTCGGTTCGGTTTTGGCAAATTCTGTTCGGTTATTAGTTCGGTTCGTATGACAACTCTCTATTTTTAAGGTTAGTAACCGATATCAAACATACGACATTTTGACATCCTTTATTATGTGGTTAAGATCCTCTTACCAATGGTCATGTCATTTTTAAATTATTCAAATGCTTAATTTTTTTAGGAACCCTAGTTATATGAACGCACCTTCGATCTATGATCCTAGTTAACGTTTTAACGGTTAACGATATGCTCAAAGGTCATTAAATTAATGTCAACAATCATAAATAGACACAAGTCATCCACTTTCATGCACTTAGGTCACTTCACTTTTCATAACTTGCAAGTTTCCCGGTAAACCCGATATTATGTAATTTTTTACGTTTTTGCACCTACATTTCTTATAACGGTCATAAAACACTTTAATATGACCTAACTGTATAATTCACCTCTTAACCACATTAATTAACACATTTTACATTTATCTATAATATTCTACAAATTTATACATACAACTATAACCCTTTTATACAAAAAATCTTTCTATAATTAAATATAAATATACAACATTAAACAAATAACATACTAGAATAAATATACACAACAAAAATCAGATTTTTGCTCTCGTAGGAGCCCAAAAATATACCTCTTGTCCCCTCATGTTCTCCCCACCATCATTTTGGTCCAATCATATTTATTGCTTCTTCCTAATTCCCATATCACGTTCATTTTACTTCACACTTTTTCTTAACTCTTCTCACACACTTCTCTACATTATTTCTCTTACTAGATCTGCACTTATTCTTCCTCCTCCCCCCTCAAATTCGTCCAAGATAATACACCCTATAATTCTATCAAAAATCTTGATTAAACACAAGAAAAACACTCAAAAAGGCTTGTTTTATCACCCCTAACAAGCTTCTAGATTCGTTTTTCATCCAAGGTGTTATTTAAAAGGGTTGTCTCACCAAAGCCTAGTCTCCCTCTCATCATTTTCTTGGTGCTCTCATATGTAAGACAAGGGTACAAGATGCCTTGTGCTCATCTTGTACCCGAAAGGTGCCTTTTAGGGCTCAACAGTAAGTTTTTTGGTCATTTTGGGTATTTTGGGTTTGAACACCTAAATGGAATTTTGATTCATGTTATTACTGAGATTAGGATGTTAAAATAATGTTAAGAAATGAATAAAATGAGGTTGGAATTTGTTTAGGTCGTTTATGGGTGTTTGGATAGTAAACTAGTGATTTAAAATGGGCGTAAAAATCACGTTTTTAGCGTGTTTTTGGATATTTTGTACATGCAGCATTAAGATGGAATTTTGGTCACGATAACCTACTGAATTTTTATATAAAAAAGATTGTTTAAACATGTCTAAAACAAGATTGGGATGTGTCTTGGGTCTTTTTGGAGAGTTCGGTTGATAAAATGCATGTGAAAGACATTTATATTTGGGACAGAATTCAGATTTATTTTATGTATTTTGTAATGACCATAATTTGGTCTTAACGATCATTGATAAAATCTCATGATTCTATCATAAAGTTCTTTGAAAAGAGAAAATCCAACCATTACAATATCCAACCTATAAAAATGAGTAAAAGTCATTCAAAACCCGTTTTAAAGACACGTGGGTAAATCTGAGAATTTTTCCAGATTTGTTAGAGTTCAAGGTTTTGAGTGTATCTCACTTATACCTCCATGTCAGAAGTTAAAATTTTGGCTGTGGTTAGTTCATGATATGATACACATTCCACCCAAAACTTGGAGCCCAAATTCGTTGTTAAGACCCTATGTTCATCAACGCAAGACAGCCTGTCCAGAACTAAGTCTTTTTCTTTGCAAGATCATTTGAAAAGGTTAACCAACTAACAAATAATTATAAAAGCTTGTAGAGACTCCTAAGACCTTATATTAATATATATCATAAGGGTAAAAAATTTAAAGATAATTAACTTGGTGAAATACTACCCGAAATGACATTAAAAGTTGGGACAGATTTAGTTTTTTTTGAAAACGGAGAGTTCGTACAGTTACAATAATGTTATTCGATTCCACAGTACTTACCCAGACTGAGTCCACTGCCAGCCCAAATAATAATTAGTGATTCGAATTCCGACAGTACATACCGTAGAAGGTATTGTCCCTGCCACGCCTCCGATACGACGCTCTATGGGGCATAACCCCAAGAATTCTCACCTTGAAGGAAAACCCCCTCGCGGAGAGACACGAACTGGAGGACATCTCTCAATAAGTGTTAACAACCTCTCCTAAGGACACCCTTAGTGGCCAACTGAGCTAGACCAGTTGGTTTGGGACAGATTTAGTTGTTTAGTCTATATAATAAAGGAGCATTTTGTAAAGTAACTTGACATATAACTTAACTAATTAACTTATGTCACATTCGAGCATATCATTTAGGATCTAATTAGGTATATTTATTTACCTTAGGTCTTGGGTAGAAGGGTACGCGTTCGTTTGGGTTGCCTACTTGTGTGATTTGCCTGTGAAGTCATCGATTGTTCTAACTTTGAGGTAGAGTTTTCACACATCCTCCTTTTTACACGTTTCAAATGTTTTGGGGTGGAAAGCATGATTTGTCGCATTGTTATGCTCTTACTTTTAAGTATTTAAACGTTTGAGCATATTTGAACTTGAACTTGTTTTGAACGTATGGAATTTTATTTGAACTTGTTGAACTTTGGAAACGTGTTGAACTTTGAACTTTGAACTTGATATGTATGTTGTTGTATGCTTGAGGACTCGCCACTACTTTTAGCTCAACTATATCCCTCTTAACGGATTGAGACGTTAGTACTTATGGATAGCGCTGTTAGGAGATTAGCCCCTCCCCACTCTCACCTTAAACGAGGTGCATAGTACTAGGACATAAGACTTGTGTTGCGACACTTGTAACTTATTTCAGTGTAGGGTTGCTACACTAGGTTAATGGAACTTTGGAACGGTTAGGCTGAATGCGTTTAAGTAGTGCCTCGCATAAACACTATAGCATACATATACATTGATTTGTGTTACGTTACTTTGGGTAACGGGAACTGTCTTTGGAAACTTGAGTCATTTTTGGACTCTCAATTTGTTTTGGCAACTGATATCAATTTGGACAACTATTTTGGACATCTACTATTTTCTAAAACTATATTTTGTATACATAATTCTGTGATCTCACCAACTATTTTGATAGTTGACCGTTTTTATCATGCTTTTCAGGTGACATTCTTAAAGTGGAAACTTAGTGTGATTGCATTTGAACTCATTTAAGATGTCTACTTTCTTCCAAGTTATTGTCTTTTGGGTGACCCATGTTCGGAAGAAAAACAACTATGTTGGATTTTTTACTTTTAAACTTGTACTTTGAAATGTTGTAATTCGGATAATTTTCTTTTATCTTAATTCATGTATGGTGTTTTGTCTATCATCTTATGTGATGTTTATTAATATGTTACACCTCGCGTTTCCGCCTTGGTGGGGTGTGACAGATTGGTATCAGAGCCTAAGATTATAGAGAACGCCGGTTTTTTCAAAAATAAAAATCCGAACTATAACCAAAATGATTCTTTTTTAAAAAACATCGAACATGAAACGAGTTGACTAGTCCGAGTAGTTGCATCATTAGACCTAAATTAGACATAACTTGATGAACTATGTTTATTTCAGGGAGTATCATGCAACACTGGGTATAGTCATTATTTTAAACAAGTTTAAAATCGACTTTCCACTTTAGTCACTAAAAAGCATACTAGGAATTATGTGCATCGTACATCATTTATTTTTAGATGTCCACCATTTGATTTTAGTACATCATGCTTATTTTGATTGATCCAATTATGTTATGAGTTTGCTTTCATATCGGTTACTGTCGTTATAGTTGTCACACTCTCCTTAAGCACCTTGTTATTAAGGACACCGATACAGTCACGGTATGTCGCATAGATCATCTTCGCGCGCCGATGAGTCCGCGAGTGAGTCGCGACATACACTTAAATACTTTTCGTACGTTTGCCTTGCATAAGACCTTGAGAAGGAC
>BQNB010148432.1:0-16301 GCA_026074375.1 Tanacetum coccineum | reverse complement strand
CATCTACCATATATAATGCCTAATTATATTTCATTTTTTCTTTTCTTTTTTCTTTTCTTTTTTCTTTTTCTCTGATGATAGTATCGACACACATTCAGTGGTACCATCGCGGTCACTGTCATAGTCCCCGTATCTGATGAAAATCACCATTGTGTATGTAACACAGTCACAGTCACCAGTGCCGGCGAAGGTGGCGCCGGTGGCTGTGCCTTTTTCAGGTAATAAAAAGATTTGATCTTGACGGTTAATAAAATTAATTAGACGAAATCTAGGTTGTATGCAATTTTATATAAAACTTGATGTATTAATTGTTAATTGTTTTAAGTTTTGTTAATTGTTAATGGAAGTCCATGATAAAATCATGCAAATTTATCATGGATTGATATTAGATTTTTAAATCTAGTTAATTTGTTAGACGGATTTGGTTTAAATATGATCAAGATACGCATAATTTTAAATATTTTCTTAATTGGTAAGATCCATGATTCAAGAATTCGGAAAGACCCTTATTATTGAATTAATGGGGCCTAAAAATAGTTAAAATATTTATGTGCTATGTGGTATTTATTTATATAAGGCTTACGCAATCGATTATATCGATGTATGTGGCCGGAGTTTATAGGACGAAGGAGCCTTATGTGAATAAATACATTATTTAATTATTGGATAATTATGATCATATTTAATGTTTGCATGCCTTAATTGTTAAGTGAATTTAAATAAATGTTATTTAGTTTAGTTGATGTTTATATGTTTTATTTTAAGTTCTTGACTTGTGAGAAAATAAAAGGGTTTTTTGAAAAACAAATATAAACATGACTAATGATTATCGAAATAAGATTTATTATGGACTACATAATGCAAAAAGTCAAAAGTGGATTCGGCTTACATCCGATATAAAATCTTCCATGATTAGACTAGCATTTTGTAGTTCATAATTTTTTTCCAAAATTAAAGTTTTTTTTAAACTAGACGCTATGGACTCATGGGAAGTACGGCTCACCCACTAGAACAAACTATAAGAGAAGTTTAAGGCGGAGTGGTCAACGTTCCTAAAGAATTCAGGTTTTAATAAGCTTCGCGCTGACGTGATTCTTGGCTTCTTTGTGCGTTCGATTGGAGTTACCGTGAACCATGGCATGTCACTACAATGTTATTTTTTTTAAAAAGATATAACTATTTAGATTTGGATACACGTTGATAATCGTCAATTTAAGGTTTCTCACTATTATGTATAAGATACGATGATAATAGGTGATACCGTAAAAATAATACTAAAATTGTAGTATAGTTTTTATTAAAATCAATGGATAACGAAGATGTATGCACGCTTCTTCGTACATATTTGACAAGTCAAATTACAATCACTTTTCCACTAACGTTATTTTCATCCAATTTGAAAAAACTTGTTGATTGCTCTTTACTATGCGTGAGACGTGTGTAGATTTGCAATCACAAGGTAATTATACGCTTTTCCATGAGACGGTGAGTGTTACATAATTACGCGTTTTGACAATTAGACGACGTAGCGTTGTGTGGTTTAGACTGTTAACACGCGATAAATGGGGATGAAACATGCTTACTATACATTATTGTATAAAGTAAGTCCCATTTCGGTTTAGGAATTGAAAAAGTTGTGATTATCAATCTGTTGATAACCTTTTGAATACACCATCCTGCCGATCACCTGATGTGGTGGGGGGTATGTCAAGTTGGGTCCTAACCTTAGGAAATTAATTGTTTTTTAACTAAACATGGGTAATTAATTCTTCATTCATGGACGGTATTATCGAAAATATAATTCTTGTATTTTTTGTTTTTGTAGTGGCACTACATGGTTCAAAACATTAACATTCGGCTTTAGGTCGATTGTTTGAAGAAGAAAAATTTTCTGGTTAATATTTCAATGAATGGTTTGCTCGACTTAAGTTAGTCTTGAGAGTTGAGAAGAAAATGCATGTCATTGAACTGCCTTTACCTCATGCTACTGAGGCTGTGTGAAACCTACATTGTCTGTCAGTGGATAGCTCTATATGATGCTCATATGAAATTACTTGTCTTATGCTTGTGGTATGACCCCCTGAACTACATAGACAAAATTGAATTGCACTTTCATATGACATGGTTAGGTGGCTTAGTTCATATGTTTGAGAAACAAGCTGGAGTGGAAAAAGTTTGACTTAATCCAATCTTTCCATTTGTTGCAAACAAGAGGATGAGGGTTAAACCAGCTGCCATCGGCTCACGTATGTCCTAAAGTCGTGATAGGATATGGTGGGAGGAAACTGAACGTCTTGGTTATGTACTACCACTTGATTTTTTCAGTAGGATTAACTTTGGATGGCCTACTAAAGATTTTGTGGGATTTGTAAGAAATTGTACAATATGCATAACATCGGAGAGAGTCTAGAGATATATATAATGGTGTCTCATTCATGATTATGTTACGCGCGCTGCTCTGCGAGAAGGGTTTACCTATGAAGGCTGAAACACCACAAGTAATGATGATTAAAGGTGGTAAAATCCAGAAGGCCAATAAGAAATCGCTTAATGCAAAAGGTAAGAATAAGGTTAAAGGCAAGGGAAAAGATAAGAAGGATTATATCCCTAAGCCTAAAAACCCTAAGCCTACTGCTATGGAGCGCCCAGTTAAGGATGATGCCTGCCACCACTGTAAGGAGGTAGGACATTGGAAAAGGAACTGTCATGTGTATCTTGTTGAGTTGCAAAAGAAAAGGAAGCAAGTTGGCTCTGCCAGTTCTTCAGGTATCTTTACAATAGAATTATTTTCTTTCCCTAATAATAAACTCCTGGGTATTGTATGGACAACTGGTTGTTAGTAGGTACCTAAAAAATATAGTATTACATAACTAGGGATTAGGTTCGAAAGGAAGCTGGAAACACAGGTGCTCTTTACTTTGTACGTGGGCATAAAGGTCGCTGCACAATAGAAGCTATTGGAAGTTTTGAATTAGTTTTACCTAATGGCCTTGTGATTTATTTAGACAATTTGTCATTATGCACATACTTTAATAGAGGTGTCTAGTTTCTGTTTACTCGTTTGGTTTGACAATTGGATTGTTCAATGTTTTTACGGATTATGGAATTTAGTTTCTAAGAATGTGTTGTTTCTTATATTTTATTGCTGTTATCTCAATAATGGTTTATGAATTGTTATGCATGATCTTGCATCAAATGGTTAATTCTATTTATAAGTTGCCAATAAAGAGTCCAAGCGTAAACTTGGGACTCCATTTTCTATGGCAACTGTACGTCTTGCTTATATAATACAAGAAACGTATTTAACAGGTGCAACAAGATGGCTGTTAAAGTTAATGGAGGATGAATCTTTTGATACATATCGAAATTTGGTTATCTTGGCAAGTTGACAAAGAATACCTTTTCTTCATAGTAATGAAAGGCAAAAGATCTTCTTGGTATCATACATACTGACGTATGTGGTCACTTTGACATGGTGTCAAGACAAAGGGGCTAGCTACTTTATTACATTCACAGATGATATAGTCGTTAATGTTTATGTTTATCTTCTTAAACATTAACTGAGTCATTGAAACGTTCAAAAAGTGTTTAAAAATGAAGTTGAAATCAACTCCGGAAGACATTAAGCAATATGATCTGATCTGTGGGTGTTGCAAATACATTAGCCAAAGAGTTTTAATGATTATCTAAAAGGCTAACGGATAATTGTTCAAAAGCTTACTCCTCCATTTACCTCACACATTATGGAGTGTTTATGAGAGGAGAAACCACACTTTGTTAGATATGGTGCAATCTATGATGAATCTTCCAACTCTACCTTATCTTTTGGGATTATGCTCTACACGCATTGCTCAATATGGTTCAACTATAGAAGGTGACAAAAACCATATGAACTATGGTATGGAACAAGTTTCCAAAACTTGTCTTACTAAAGGTATGGACAGGATGTGAGGCTCTTGTGAAGAGAGATTACGCTCTGACAAACTCGAACATAGAATCATTAAGTGTATCTTCAGAGGATACCCAAAGGAAACGATGGGATACTATTTCTACTTCCCACCTGAAAACGCAAAGATTTGTTGTTGGCAAGGTATGCTGAATTCTTTGATGATAAACGTCTTCATAAGTCAAGAAATCAGTGGGAGAGGTGTAGATCTTGAAGGAAAATTCAAAGAGAAGAGAAGATAACAGCCACCTTCTGAAATCACTATGAAACATTCATTAAGAGGTGTGAGGGTTTTGGACCACCACAAGAGGAAGTGATTCCGATTTGTAGGGCCGAAAAGGACACATCGAGCTCCCAAAACGCTTATGTCATAAAGTTAGGAGGTAGAGGAGCATAGTTAGGGGATCTTAATGTAACCCACTAGCTATAAAGCCGCACTGTTGGATTTAGAATCTAATGTGTGGTTGTTGCTATGAATGCGGAAATTGTCATATCCTTGATGGACAATATGGTATGAGTCCTGGTCGATCTTCTTTCTCTGGTTGTAAGACCATTAGGATGCAAGTGGTTTTTAAGAAAAAGACTGACATGGGTATGGTATTGGACATGTCTATTTAAAGCTAATCTTGTAGCAAATGGTCTAAACTTCAAACTCTACTAGGTTGATTATGAAGAAACGTTTCACCTATCTGCTGACATTGGCTATTTAGTATTCTCATATCTATTAGCAGCATTACATATGATTGATGAGATATGTGCAAACTATGGATGTTGTAAAACAGCCTTCTTAATATGGTTACCACGCGCGATGAAGCATCTACGCTATGGTGCACTTGCAACCTAACAGTTTTGTTTGATCCTAATCATCCCAGAAAATATGCAAGTTTCAAAGATCCATTTTTTGGTCTTAAGAAGCATCAAGAAGTGGATTAAAAGATTTGATGAGGGAAATCAAAGGTTTGGGATGTGCTCAAAATCTTAATAGAACCATGTGCTATATTAAAAGGTTTGTGGGTGTAAATGTTACATTCCATCTTATAGTGGATTGACAATAATCAATCATGGGTAACACATTCCTAAATTACAAAGTTGTATTGGATATCTTGTTGAAATGTGTTTTGCTATGAAGGATTTGGGGGAAGCAGCATTTATTCTTGGAATCGAAATCTATAGAGATAGATCGAAGAGATTAATTGGACTTTGTCAAAATGCTTACATGGATAAAATATTAAAGAGATACAAATAGATAATTACAAACCGTGTCATATCCCCATGCAAGATAAGGAAGACTTGGATTGAACAAATCACAAGGTGCTCAAATGCCTAAAGAGGTGAAACGTATGAAAAATGTACCTTATGCTTCTGCTGTAAGATCCATTATGTATGCGGTTAGATGCACTAGACCTGATGTTGCGTTTGCGCAAAATATGACAAGCCGATTTCAACAGGAATCCAGGTGTAACCTCTCTGGACTTGCCTCGTGAAAACCATTCTTAAGTATTTAAGAAATACTTAAGATATGTTCTTGGTTTATGTGGAAATAATAGCACAGAACTATAAGTTTGAATGCTATTGCAATGCTGGATTCGAGACTGATAGAGATGATATGAGTCTCAGACAGGATATTTTTTCGGTTTTGAATGGAGGCCGCAGTGATTAGAAGAGCTCCTAAGCAAAAGTACACCACTGCAATGTCTGCCTACAGAATTGAATACATTCGCTGCGTCTGTAGTGCAATGGAAGCTGTTAGGATTAGGAAATTTACTCTAGGGCTTGGTATAGTACAACGATAAATGAACCTTTAAATATGATATTGCGACAATTCAGCGGCAGTTTCCTTATGCTAATGGAACCTAGGAGTTTAGAAAGGCGCAAGGGACACTATCAAAGTTGATATCATTATGTTCGCGTGTGTGTTGAATCTGGCGGGCGAAAAAGGAATTACTTAAAGTTCACACATATAACAATTAGCTGATCCTTTTACAAAAGGCTCTTTATCAAAATAAGGAAGCTTACTTCAACAATGCCAGCGGGCATGGGGCTTCGTCTGCTGTAGTTTCATGTAGATATATGGTTTTAATATTTGGATATAGGGATGTAAAACAATTTTATTTCATGATAATGATTCATTGGATTTTGTTATTTTATATTCTAAATTGTGGGTCATATATTTGCATGTTTAAAATCGATGAATAATAAATGTATTATTCTTAAAATTTATACGTTGTCGATTAACAATAGGGATTATTGTTGAAACTAAGACATTTCTGAGTGTTGGTCGATATTAGAGATATTTAGGTTGAGTTCCACCCACTCACATTGATATTCATTAAATGATATTGGTTTTTCAAGCCACAAGAATATCTCTTTATGGATCGTCCTATCAAGTGAATCTTGTACGTGATTTTTAATTAATTAATCCCTTTAGACTTGAGACGCATGTTTGGTTTAGCTTATGTGGATATTCCTTCTGCTTATAGTTTACGTTTGTCTAAATAGGTAACTAATATGGTCTATGTTCATATTGGTTTTATGCCAATGATGACTGGACACTTGTAGTCTAATATAGAATTTGTTCTTAGAAGTGTTTGAAGAAGAATATCACTGGGGCCCCCTCATAGAAATAATAAGATGTGATGTATGGCCCGTACCTGAAAACTCAAGAAGATAGTTCATTGATTTTCTGTAATCTTGATCTACTTCTATATGATAGAAACAAAATCGTTTTAAATATGGATAGACATTAATCCAATATCCTATTTAAAACAACGGTGTCGGTAAGAAAGGATTGTAAATTCATAGATCATTTGTTCATGCCCTGTCAAACCACACTCGGATGTTTTTGGGAGCATTGGCGTGTTGCTAGACGCTTACCAATGTTATTATATTATGCATACATGTCCAAGTGGGAGCTGTTGGATTATGACCATATATGAATTAATATATGTCCGGAAATATTTTCGAGCCTAAGGGGACACACACGTTTATATGTAGAATAACGAGTATATATATATATTAATGTAATATATTTAGTGATTAACAAACGGTCGTTAAACGTTAACAAGTTTTAAATATGAGTTGGTTAAACGTTAAAGGACTCAATATGCCAAAACCGAATAATGGAAGGCACCGGTTTGCTTTTTCCTCTCCTAGTCGGTCTCGAACTCCACTTCATGAGGACGTAGGAGTCCTTCTTGCTTACCAAGGAACCAAGGTTATAAATAGCGACATAGGGTATTCATTATTCATAAGTTTGAAAATCCTAAAACCTAAATATCGTCCTTGTGTTTCCTAGTTGACTCGTCCGACTTCTCAAACCCTTAGGGTTTCGGTTTGTTTTGGTTTTGGTCGTGCGATCATACGAACACCTTTAAGGTTTCGTTTAGTGTTTGAATATCACCACAAGGTGGTGGTTTGTTCATGGGTTGATACAATCAAGAGACGAAGAGATCGTTTGTTTATTCACTACTAGTACTAGCATACCTCGTTATTTGCTAAGAACGTATAGTGTGTGGAAGCTTAGAGGAATCATACTTTTGATTCTTGGAGGTTTCGCGTGGTATTATACACACACGTATATAGAAGACGGTGTTTACGGTTACCTTTAAACGGTGTATCGTTTCGTGCTAAAAGGTAACTTCTTCTATTCTTGTTAATTATTGTATTCTACATATTACCTTCATTCCGCTGCGTACTCGTGTAATTAATTAGTTAATTAGATTGTAAAACCCCGACAGTTACCTCATTATCTTATAGCGTGATAAATTCATATATGTCCTCATCTAAAGGAAATCTTCTGAATTCGAAAGGTTTCTCAGTATTTGAATCGATAAATGTAGATTTGGCCATAAAAGAGGACGCTTTTAAGCAAAGGAGTCAAAAGTATACATATTCTGAGGTACATAGTATTACTAACAACTTCACAACAGTTATTGGGATAGGTGGATTTGGATCCGTGTTCCGTGGATCTATTGGAGGTAACCAAGTTGCTGTGACAGAATTCATTGAATCTAAGCTCACAGGTATACAATGAATTTTCTGTTAGGGATGTTCAGATCTTGTGAGCATTTTTTTGATAAAATTTTAGTTAAGATATTATGTGATAAAGTTTTTGTTACGATATTATGTGAAAAAGTTTCAGTTATAATCAGTTATAATATTATGAGCTGATTAAGGTTTCGGTTATGATATTATGAGCTGATAAAGTTTCAAATACGATATATGTTTATTTGTGTAGGTTTAATTTCATCGCACAAGCAAATCAAATGGTTTTTATCGAAGTCCATGAATGCATTTTACATGAGCCTATTTGTTTTGCTCATTGTGTCATTTTCATATTGTTAATTACAGGAAATAGTATGTGTTTGGACCAGATATTTCCGTACACTAATATTAACTTCATAAGCTTTGTTTATTTGTGTAGGTTTAATTTCATTGCACAAGCAAATCAAATGGTTTTTATCGAAGTCCATTTCGTACACATGACATGCCGGATCTTTTATCCCATGTATCTGTTCGAGCAAGAAACAACAAGCTATATGTCTAATGTGTCATCTAGAGATGGAAATTTTGACCCTTTTATCTATAAATGACTTGATTGAACCGTAGCATTATATAATTTCTCATATTAAATACTTACCTTTGACACATTGCTTCTGAAGATAATTTGCAATTCTCCCTTACAGGTTTACTTTGCAACATTGTTTTGTATACCAATAATTTTGGATGATCTTCGAGCCAAAGAAGGGAGAAATTGTTGAACTAAAACCTACATCAGCTTATTTAACTATTGGGGTAATGTCATTCTCCTGTTGTTTTAGTATTGTTTTTCATTTTCATCTCTATCAGGCAGCAAGTGGAATCTACTTCCTCGCTGGCGTGAGTGCGGATAATATTAGTGAGATGCAGGAGAGTGATTTACTAATATTAAAATACATGGACGAATTTGGTCCTTCTCCAAGTATAAAATTGGTCAAAAAGGATTTTGCTGGTACCTATAACCCATAACTGGGCCCCCCGGGTCAACTTTTCAGCGTGGGATTCCTTCATATCAACATGGCGAGAATGTTGGTCCATGGGGGCCATCGCCATCTCCTCCACTACTAATTTAGTTGCTTGCAATGCCACCACACACCAAATGCATAAACAGATCATTGCCATGACCACCGCAAGGGTTTAAGAGAGCCCTTCATCACAACAACAACAACCAATGCAGTATCCCATTTCCAGTGATTCTTACTCGCCAAGGGGGCCTGTTCTTGTGCCAACATATGCTCAGGGTCCACTATTGGTGTTACTAACGTAGACTCATATTGCTTCGAAGGTAAGGCTTTTCACATTTAGCATTATACATTTTCTACACTTCATTTGCATTATATATATTGAAGAAGGGTATTTAGGGATGTCTTATAACGAAGTTTATTTTGTTTTTTACAGTCATTTTACTTTCTTAATAGATATGTAATGTTTCTAATGTGTGTTTTCTTTTTCTGTTCTTTGTTTCTTCTTTTTGACCAATGGACCCTAATCACCAAATTTTAATATACGAAGGCATAAAAGAGGCAGATGTCTGCCTGTACATTATCTACTTGGGGGAAGATTAGGAATTAGAGTTTGAATAAAAAAGCATGGATTTGGTTTTGTGTGAAGTATGAAACGAAAAATACTATCCATTTAATCCTCTCCATAGTAAACTTAGGAGGTCTTGTGCTACTAAAATTTACGTTGACTTTATTTACGAACATAAAAATAAAGTTTAAGGATATATTGTGATTAATTTGTGATATATTTATTAATTATTATAATATGTTTTCATGAAATATATTTAATACGGAGCGTTGTTTCCGTTGGACGCTTAACTTACTTTATATATCCGTTATTAAAAAAAAGAGCTCTCGCGCTCTAAAATTGTCGAAATGGAAACACCTTATTTCCACCCAAAAAGTGGCAATTTTGCGAGGATTATAGAAAAGCGGATTTGTGTCGACAAATTTTAGTGATATTATGCAGTGTGTTTGTGTGTGTGTGTGTGGTGTGTAGAGTTTTCGCTCGTCTCGCGCGCTCATGACTTGTATTATCTCAAGGTTTTAGAGTTATCTACAATTAAGGTGAATGTGCTATATAAACACCTCATACCCTTCTCATTTTGTTCGTCCTATACACAAAAAGTCTCACACAGTATTTCCAAACGACAAGTACATTTAATCTTTAAACCATAATTGATATTGATTATCAATTCCACTCCACCGAATCTTTTTTTTGTCTGTTCACCCTTCTTTAGTCAAACCATGATAAAGAATAAGAAGACAAAAGATTGATTCTCTTTCTCTTTTGTTTAATTCATTCAAAATACAATTACTAAACTAAGAGTTTAGCTTGATTGTATTTTAAACAAATACACCGAACCCTTGTTATTTCGAGGTGATGTTTTCGTGAAGCAACGGCTAGTATCGTGACGTACTTGTTCGACGTGTTGTGTGAGCAACCGTAGAGGTGACAATTTAGTCACTAGTTTCAAAAGGGTATTCTTGATCTCATTTGATACATTTGCTGTTGACTTCAAAGGTATGTTTTCTATTTACCCTTTTGTTTATTTATTGTGTGTTAACTATATGAACCAAACTTGATCCATATTCGCTGCGTACTCGTAGTGTTAATGGTTAATGATTATCAAATCCCATCCCAACAGTGGCATCACGAGTCAATTTGTTTGGTGTTTATATGGGTTACACACATAATTAAACACGCTAGGGCTGCATGGAATCTTGATTTATTTATTGTTTTATTGGAAAATTATGACTATTATATGCAATATTTGCCATAATATAGATACTGTATAAAGCACCTAGCAATTGTAAATTTTGGTTTTTTTTTTTTAAAAACCTTTGATAAAAAGAAGAATAGATTAAATTATTATGTTAATTAAGCTGCAGTTATTATATTCCTGTTTTATCTCTGTCTTAAGACTCACGCAATCATGCTATATGATGGATGTGGCGATCTAAGTACTTTAGCAAAAAACCTAGTGAGAGTCTTTTGGTGCTCCAATTGGGGAAGACTCTTTTGAGAACTCGAGGCATTATATGAATTACTGTTTTTTTTAGGTTTGTCTTCAATTTTACTCCAATTTTCTGTCTGTTTTAATTGCTTATATGTGATATGCCTTGTGTCTAGTCAATATTTGCAAAAATACATGTTATGAAACTCTTTAAAACGGACTTATACTTATAGAGAAATCTAGATTGAACATGTCTAGTATTAAGCATACTCTTTGTGACTTGTTATGTGTTATTTGCGAAACCAGGGTTTTTAGACAAATTTAATACATACATTAAAACTATGAAATTTGATTCTTGTGAAGCTTTAGTTTTTTATATGCGCCAGTATGGGGTTGAATTGATCTTTAAATTTCTCCCGCCCCACTACATGCTACAACATATGAGGGAATTATTGGAATTACTTGTGTCTTCGGATACATGTAAGAGTACAATATAGGGTTTGATCAATTTGTAATCCCACCATATTGGCAAATTACAAAAACTAATGTTAACAAAGGGTTTCTTAACATACAATAGCATTATTAGTCAATTGGAAGTACGGCTCACCCATTGTTGGACAAACTACAAGAGAAGTTTAAGGAGGGTGGAAGTAAGGTTCCCCAAAAGAAGTCAGGTTTTTAATACGCTTCGCGCTGACCTGTTTCTCCGCTTCTTTGTGCGTCCAAAATGGAGCTACCGAGAACATTTGATAAAATGATGTCTATACCAACAATGTAACCCGGTTAAACAAAATTTTCTTAACTTGTTATTCCCCCTTCTGCTACAAGATGTTTTGCATGCTTCTTGTATACGATTTTTTGTCACATATTTTGTAAATTTTATGTGTATACCCTTATATGAAATTTTAAGTCTATGCTAGCCAAATGAAGAACACGTGCATTTGGATTGTCTTCTTTGGTCAGACTCAGGGGCCTTTCAACCCATGGAATTTTTTCAATTGGTCAGACCTTTGTCAAATTTCGCCACTCTGTTCTTTTTGGTCGGACTTAAATCGAAGTTACCTGTTAGACTCGGACCCGAGACATAAGATGATACGAAATATGCATTTTCATTACTATATGAGTTACTAATGCCATAAGTTCTAAATCAAAAGAGTTTCATTACAATTGCAATTAACGCACGTTCGATTACCTCTTGCCCATTTTTTTGATGAACTGGTTAGACCTCTTGTATAAGTGAGGGGAGACAAGTTGGATCTTAGTCTTATAGTAATTAATTGGGTAGTTAATTCTTTTAAGAATTTAATTATCTAAAATACTAAAATTGAACTTTCTATGTTCCATTCTGTTATTGCAACATAATTCGTAAACGGACATTTGTTTTCTTTAAGAATACAAACATAGTCTCTTTTCTGGCAAAAAGAGTGAGACTTACTCCTATCTCTTCTCATTGGTTGACAAGAATAAGATAGGGTTATAATTGAAGTTTTTCCTCATTTATATTTAAACCTCATTTCATCTTTCCATTACCCTTTTTTGGTTTTGAAAATTTTTAAAAGATTAAAATATTGTGTAACTAGAGAAACATGGTTGTCTATAGTATCCCCAAATAATGACATTTGCACTTGTCACGATGTATGAGTTTAAACCGCAATGAGTAAAGAAAATTGCTAGCAGGTCTTCTAGGTATTTTTCTTGGACTCGATTCATTCCTTATAGTGCTAAACACCCTTGTGTTAGACAAACAGATTAAGGAGGAAATGCATGCTAAATATTCAAGTTAATGAATACATGATGGCTAGTCCCTCATCTACATAAGTAGAACTTCATATACTCTTTAAATACCTAAGTACATTGCTACTTGTAGGCATTCTAAGAGAGTAGGAAAGTAAATAAATTGCTATTTGCTTTCTACTGGTGATGTAACACTTACAATGTTGACAAATCCAGTGGGAGCTTTGGTTTGTATAATGAAATGACATTTCATGTGAGGTTGTGGAAAATTCATGTGTGGGGTGCTTAAGATTCATTTTCTTTGTGAGTTGTCCATATTTTTTTTAGCTTGCTTGAATAATATATTACTTTCCGAATTATGATTAAACATTGTCTAAAGGTTGTTTGCAATTTTATTTTATAGGCATAACTACTTGTTGCTCTCCTGAAAGGTTATCTATAGAATAATAATCCATGATTCCTTATTCAACATTATGGTTTGAAATCTACTTGTAATATCTATGACACTATCATATTGTTTAAACAATCGAACGCTTGTCGTATGGTTTTTCTACTTCAGGTAATGTTGTCCCGTACACAAGTGGGAGAAATCCTAAGTGTGTGCAAGGAACAACATATAACAATATGATTAATTGGTTTCTCTTGACGTAGGTAAGTATAGCTAAGAAAATATTTACTAGGACTTAAACAGCAAGATGTTTGTTGCCATATTACATTTAACAAGTTAAAGATTTAATTTTTAATGATTCTTGAAATTATACTTGATGATTTAGTCATTATAATTATGGTATCGTTGTATATAATCATAATTATGAAGTATAAATTAAATTGAAATTACTAGGTGAACTAAATGAGGTTTGCGTTTCTTGTTAATTTCGTTAATGTATATTTATGTTTATCTTGTTAATTTCGGATGTTTTAAGTCCTTGTTTATAGCAGTGATTTTTAATCTAACATAAAGTAAGTAGTAAAATTGTTATGTCTTCTTGATTAATACATAAACAATAAGGTCCTTGAATTATTCAAAGACTTATAATGTATACTTGACATGTTCTGTTTTCTTGTAAACACATGAACATAGAATTCTTGAACTGTTCTGTTTTCTTGTAAACACATGAACATAGAGTTCTTGTACTATTCAAGAAATATACATTATAGCATGCATTTGGTTTTAAAATACTTTGTACTCAATTTGGCTCGACCCAATTGACAAGTATTTGATCCAAAGAGAATTAAGTTGTCTAAGGAATTTTGATGGAGTCTCACAATTCCAAATACTCATAGAATACCACATCATTATGGTATGTCTAATATGATGAAACAAACTATATTCATATTGTTTGATTTCTGATAACTTAAATGGCTCTACCTCCAAATCGATCAAGGTTAGAATTTTGCGTGTGTCATGGATACACTCAATAAAGTTTCAACCTAGAAGGTATTCAAGACATCATCTGTTTATAGATTGGGATGAATCCCATTATGTCTTGATTAAAGTTCTGAAATTTGTTAATATCTTATGAAGCATATTATTAACAAGCTAGAGATGAGAACTGTAAAATGTATTTTGTTGTCCCAATTAAGAACAATTTATTGTTGCTTAAATACTTAGTATTTAGAGAAGTATCTCTTCTTACAAAAGTAAGTGGGAGCATCTATAGATCTTGAAGATATTCAAGAACAAAATACATAACCTTCTGAATTCACTTGTTGATGTCATACTAAGGTTTAGCATGAAAATGTCAAACCAAAGTATAATGTAACTCTCATTCATAAATCCGTAAGGATGCCTCATCAATGGAGTGATATTTTTATATCAATGTTGAGGAATATAAGTTAGAGGGTCATAATAAACCTGTTAACTAATAAGATGAATTATCACATCTTGGATCTGATAAATATCTTAGAAATATGAATGATAAGATGCAGTCCTTAAAAGACAAATCAATGTTGTGAGCTTGATTGATCTTTCACCAAACAGTAAAATGTAAGGTGATAATGAGTTTCTTTTGAAGAAAGGCTCATAAGGACAAAATTGTATACATATTAATGCCTGAATGATGACAAGAGTTTTTAATCTTACTCAAGCAATTGACTATGATTAAATCTTTCTTTTCTACACGCATTAATTATATAAAGATAACTAATTGTCATACAGGTTTCCTTGAATATGTCATATGGCGAATTAAGGATTATAACTCTTTCCTTAATGATTACCTTTGCGAGGACGGTGCGTAATCAAAAGGGCTATGAGTCTATATTTGTAATATGACAATTAAATTTTATAACTCTTTTCTTTTTGATTACCTTTTTGCGAGGACGGTGTGTAATCAAAAGGTTATGAGTTTAAAATAATCTTTATAAAGTATACAAGATAATAGAATCCAAGTGTGGATTGGATCATGCATCTAGGAGCTGAGATCTTAAGTTTAATCACAATATGATTTTTGATTAAATTAAGATAACTCGTGAGTACACCTGACATCAAGTGGGAGCATTATGTTTATTTTCCTTAAAATTCATATGTTGCCTAACATATTGAAAGCATCATTCCATTTAAGCTAGATTTTAATCCTTAAGATTGGAATGTGACTTTACTTGGGAATTTTAGGAAATAAAACAAACAACCTTGGAATAATGTTTAATGAAATAAACATATGCGGAAATTAAGTCCAACACAATGCAATACATCATTGAAGCAAATCTTATATGATATATTTCACTTGAGATAATTTAATACATGGATGGAAACCTTGTGTTTTTAATGAAGGATTCATCATGTATATCTTATATTGTGTATGAGACTGGTTGTTGCTTTTGCACAAGAGCAAGATGAGCTAACAACAATATCTAACTGAGAGTGATTTAGATGACTGTTAAAACGAATGTTTACGAATTATATAAGGTATAGTGTTGTTCGTGTACACTGATGGTAGAGAATAATCAATTCTAGTTGAAGTAGGATTTCATCATTTATGATAAATCTGCTAACTAGATATGCTCAGCTAAGAGCATTGTTGCAATACACATTAAAGAATGAGAATACTTTACATTTTAAGAAACTGTAAAGATGACTGTCTCAGATAAGTATGTTGCTGACATTAAATACCTCATAAAAGGTACTGTCACATTTTCATACTATGATTCTTGCAATAGTATGCAAATATGCATACGACACTCATCATAGCGTTTAAATTCTTTACAAGTTTTGTGAATTTAAAACAAGTATTCAGAAAGTTTACTCAGATGACTATATAGTTGTCTTGGATAGAAGGAGTTGAGAATGTTAGAAACATTAGGATTCAACTTGCTATTTAGTTTCATGCATATCTGTTTTAGTATTTGGATAATTGGGATGTATGACAAATTTTACTTTCTGGTGAATAAAGATACGTGGTATTTGTTATTCATACATATAATGATTATTATCCTATATTTGGTTGTTTAATCCTTGAGTGATTATATCATTCTAAATATGTTCATTGTCAGTTAACAGTATGAGAATATTGTTACAAAAGACAAATGTGAGTGTTGGTTATATTCTTTGAATATATGGATGGTTCCCGCCAAACTCATATGTTATTCACAAGGGATGCATATTGGACACCCCAACCTTCGAATATT
>BQNB010148431.1:0-16302 GCA_026074375.1 Tanacetum coccineum | reverse complement strand
TATATATATATATATATATATATATATATATATATATATATATATATATACATACATACATACATACATACATATATATATAACAAAAAACTTTGCAGTCATTAAGTATGTCACGCATTCGGCTGGTGTGTCACGTATCTCGATTTCTGCATCCAAAAAGAATGTTTCAAACTTTGTGGGTATGTTCACTGGAAACCCTCACGAGACTATAACTCGTCCACTCGGGACACCAAGGGGTTTAAAGGCTTGTTGCATATGCTAAATGCAATCGTGGTGCCTACGAAAGTGCGCTTTTGTATTTAATGTTTTTCTTGTAGTTGTGTCTATTTTGTAGATTAAATAAAACAGGTGGAGCTTGGATTGGTGGTTGGAATTTTACACTTGGAGACTTATATAATTGGAGTATTATATTACATATGGTAGAATACACATGCTTGGCGTTTTGTTTTGCGCCATATTTTTTACAATTCAACAGAGAAATTGAGAACCCTAGGAAGTTCCGTTTTCCCTTAATTTTCCCTATTTTCTATATTATCAGTTCTCACATTGAGGGAAATGTTCAACTTAAGTGTGAAGGGATAGCAAATAGGAAAAATTAATCATGTCCCTCCATGTTTGCCCTGCAATCTAGCCATATTTTTCAACTGATATTTTCTGGAAAATTTAAAAATTTATATATTGCTTTTCCAAAAACTTAAAAAATGCATACGCTTAGTAAGGCAAATCCAACTGGATTGACATTTTAACTAGCACAAAATCAACCCACTTAAATTGTAAGGTTCGCCTCTAGATCTTAAGGAATTTGGGTATCCATCTTTGATACGCAAGATAATTTTTGCCTTTAGCTTGTTCGAGTTAGAGTTTGAATGCAATCATATGTGTCTATTTCATCGTTACGGATGTGTACGTATGGTCTTTGTCGACTTTTTTGGAACATTGGTATTGGTATAAAGTTATATGAGTGGGCCGGTAATTTAGTAGCTCTAGAACTTGTGCTTGATCATCATTTACTAGACCGCAGTGAGGTTAATTTATAGACAAAGTCGTATGATAAGAGGTGAAATAAATCCCTATGCAATCATGTATCTGCAGCACTCGCTTTTAGTATTGAGATCCCCGAAGTATCCCAAGAGCAAGAAAAATATGCTCGATAAAGAAGAAGTTTTGTGCCGAGCCTTAGTTATCGCAGTATCTGGAATGAAAAGAGTTCAAAATGAAAAAAAAAATTAGAAAAGAAGAAAACAAAAAGAAAAAAATAAACAAATAAACAAAAGTTCAAAGTATAAGGCAAGGTTCTGGCACATGGAATCAAGTATCTGCTATTCACCCTCATCATTATCACGTTTTGCCTCTTTGAGATTTCTGTCTAGGTGCTCACGCCGCAACGGGCATGTTTATGTGTCTAGTACAAGCATATGGTAGCGACCTAGATTATGTCTGTGCAATTGAGTGACTTCACAAATATAAAACCCTATTTGAGTGACTTGTGTGAATTCAAAAACAAACACTTTTCCTATGTGAGGTGCTCTGTCATATGTCAATGCTTGAAAATTTATAAAGCTGGTAAACACTTGTTAATGCTAAAATGATTTTTTCGCCACGTCACGATAAATGATCTTGTTTTATCGCTTTAATTGCTTGAGGGCAAGCAATAGCTAAGTGTAGAGGGATTTGATAACGCATAAATTATACATGTTTTCGGCGGCATTATTTGCATTTATTTGATCATTTCTTATGAACTTTTGGTACTTAATCAAGTATATTTGCTATTATATGTTATAGGTATGTGTTGTGGAAGAAAATGAAAGAATACACAAAGATAAGAAGCTTAAACGAAGAAATAAACTCAAGATAAAGATATCCCGACACATGTCCACTGTTTTGGCCATAACTGGAGCATACGAACTTGGATTGAGTTGATTCAAGCGGCCACAGAAAGAGAATTTAATTATCTTAATTATGGAAAACAATCCATGAAAGAGGCCATCTTTTTGTAGAATATTACCCAAAACAGCGGTTTTGATTACTGAGTAAAAATACTTTATGAAAGATTTCAAATTTAAATTTACGATTATGGTACTAAAATTCCATCCACTTACAGATCAAACTTGAGTCCCATGGTTTCTCTAGCCATTTAATTACCTTACTACAGATGCCTTGGATTGACAATCATCTCTTATTATTTACATAACATACTAATCTAAGGAAATGTAAGATCCAAGGAAAAGGTCCAATAGTACGGCGCACTTTATCTAGTGGCGCACATACCTTCTGATCGAGTTCCCAAAACCGCCGCACTATATTTCTTGTGCGCCGCACTTTCATTCAAACTTCCCAAGGAAATGGTTCAAATAGTCACAAATAAATCTTAAGTGCATTTACTCCTTAAGTGGTCGCACTTTTTTTCAAGTGCGTCCGCACTTCTACCGAAACCAGGCTATAATGAGAAGGGGATCTCTCATTTTACTCCCACTCCTCAAACATTCTTTCATCCATCCCTCACAATCTAATCAATGATTTTTCATGGGGGTGACAGCACCTTAAGGGTTCAGGTCGATTGGATTTAATAGCTTGGGTTTTATTATAGTTTTCATTTGGGAGAACTAATTGTCGAATCTTTAAGCTTGTAAACGTTGGTATAATTTATACAACTCTTTAATTTGAAGTATTCTGACTATTCATAATGAATGTTATGTGTTTTGTTAATAAACCATTTTTAAATATTTATGGTGTAGCTGTTCTTATGTTTGTTTTGGGATAATGGATTTGGATATGGCGTTTGGATATGTGTTTATTGAAATGGTTAAAACATGATCTTCTACTGTGTAAAGGCCACCGAATGGTACTTATAAAATTATTGTATTTTCAATTATACTAATTTATTGGTGATACATATCTTATAAAGGCGAAAGGATTTGTTGTTATTATCGTTATAATCACTTGAAAATTTATAGTTAAAAGGGACCGATAGGGTTTATACTTGATGATAACTTTATTTTTCTAAACTCTATACACTATTCCAAACTCATTCATTATCCAAAGGCTGTTCATTGCCTAAACATTAACATATATTAATGCCATTTGGATTGGAATCCATTCTTTTATTGTTTTCTTTGCATTATTCGATAGTAATACTCGGTCTTGGTTATTTTGATCTCGTGTCATTCATCTTAGCCTTAGCACCTTTTTTACCCAAACTCCTAAAAACTTTAATTCCCCGTGGAGATACGGGACCTGGGGACTTACCTATAGCTAAAAGATACACGAACAGGGTACACTTCTCCGAGTGTTATGTTTTTAGTAAAATCGGTATTTCTAGTATTATAAATTTAAAGCTTGGAAAACACACATCATATATTAAATTCTAGAACTTGTTTTTGTGATGCATCCCGAGACCGCATAGTAAGTATTAGGATTTGCTTGATAAGAGGCATTAGGATTAACCCATGTTTTAAACCTGTAATTGTTATGATGGTCACACCAATCATATAACTATCCCATACCACTCACCTTTAGTATAGGATAACCATAATACAACCTTCCGAGCCTATCCTTTTTCACGGTTCTCATAATTTTCTGGTTAAGTCGGACTATTAATGAAGAACATTGTTCACCCTTACACCAATCGTTACACCCAAATCGCCTTAGCCTACCTTATATGTACTCGTTTTTAGTACATTATTGTGTTAACCCAAGTTAATTATTGAGTACACATTTGCTAAGTCCCCTTTTCCTTGTAAACAACTGTATTGGCTTGGATCTTCCCAAGCAAATTTTGGAAGCTCAGACTGAGGCAAGAAAACCAGAAAACCTCGAGGCTAAAGATGTCGGAGGTATGTTGGTTAAGACTTCAAGGGAATCAAAAAACCCAAGAAAGGAAAAGTCAGAACCGCGTGCTGACGGAACACGGTGTTTGAATAACAGAAGTTGGTTGCCATGCTTTGGTGATCTAAGGACTTTGATTATGCACGAGTCTCACAAGTCAAAATATTCTGTTCATCCAGGTTCCGACAAGATGTACCAAGACATGAAGAAATTATACTGGTGGCCTAACATGAAAGCCGGTATTTCCACCTATGTTAGCAAGTGTTTGACATGCTTAAAGGTCAAAGCTGAACACCAAAAACCATTTGGTTTGTTGGTGCAACTTAAGATCCCTTAGTGGAAGTAGGACAATATCACCATGGATTTTGTCACCAAGCTCCCAAGGACGTCAAGTGGTTATGATACCATTTGGGTGATTGTAGACTGTTGGGATTTGAGATTTGATGATTACAAAACCACATATGAAGAAAAGAAGAAAGATGAAACAACAAGGACTTAATGTGCAATATTAAGTTAGCTTCATATCAAAGCTAGGTTTTCTTGTAAACCCTAGCCTCTCTAGTAAATAAAGAGAGGTAGGGTGAATAGTTTGAGGTATCCATCATAGTTAGAACTCTCCAATGAGAGTCTAATAGAAGAACACACGTGTGTGTATATTAGTTAGCATAGTAATAGATGAATGATCAACATCTATATGTATTAGTTAGTTTATGAATAAAAACCTTGTTCATAACATTGTTGTTCTTATTTGTTATTCCGCTGCGTGATCAATGTTATTATATCCTAGATGGGCAAAACGATCTATGAAGCCTACAATTAGGTTTCTACAGTTGGTATCAGAGCCTGGTGGCTCGTGATATCTAGGATCTCAAGGTTTTGATGTGACGTGTTGCTTGTTTTTGAAGGCCACAAGATCTGTTGTGTTGACATTAGGGTTTTCCAGCAAACCCTAATTCTAAAAAAAAATTGGTTCGATAATATATGTCTCTATTTGATTTGATTTTTGTTCATAAGCTGTTTATTGCATCTGGTAATAATGATTAGTATTGATATGGGATCAATTCTCTCTATTTATGTTAATGGGCTTATGGTGAGTTGATCGGGATCAAAGTTGAACCATAGCTGAGATACAATAGCATGTCTTATTGGCACTATTTCAGATAGAGAAGTATTTTGTATGTTTAGATTATGGAGGTTTACATAGCTAGCAGGTCTTTTATGGATTTATGTTTGTTGATGGATCTGCTTATGTGTCATGGGTATGGAAGTTGTATGCTGTCAAGAATTTTTAGGACTGCTCGTTACCTTAAAGAAGTGCGTTTTGTGTATTTGTGATTGATGCAAGAATTGTTAAGTCGTGTTTATGGCTTACAAGATTTAGGGTTACTAAAACCCTAACAGAATTCGTTGGTGTCTTTTGAGGTGTTTGAATTTTCAATTTAAGGATACAGGCAGGGAAGTTCAAAGTATTTTTGTTGTGAATCTTGAAGAAAAGTGGTTCGAAGCTTTCTGTTTTTGGTGATTTAAAGTAATCTGTGATATTAGGGTTTTTGTACAAATCTTATATGAAAAACCTTAGATGTTTTGGTGGGGGGGGGGATGGTGCGTGATAACATGAAGGAAGCAGCTTGGTGTTGTTTGTGTTCATTTCATGGAAGCTGCTTGTTTAATTCGATGGGATTAGGGTTGTTGTTAAACCCTAATAAAATGGAATGTTTATTATGTTTTATTTATGAATAAGAAGCAACAGCAGAAGCTACACAGACTTGTTTGGTATTCTTCATAGTTTGTGAGCAGGTCGAAAACCTTGTTATGAACATGGTTACAGATGGCTGTATTGAGAAGCAGCAGAAATCATCGTGATAATGAAGAGCAGGTGTACCATGTTCACAAGATGCGTAATGGATTAAGAAAAGACTGAATGAAAGAGGATAACAGGGAAGTATTTGAAAGAGATTTGTGTTAATACTGGTTGCTTTATGTGTTAATGCTGTCAACAATACAAACTTAGTACCGCTGCGTGTATTAAGTTAATACTGTTCTTGTTTGGTTATGAACTGCCAACGCTTCACATTTATACTGGTTGGGTTGCAATGTTGGGTTGTGATAGGCCATGACTACTAATGGTTTTTGTGTAAAAACATAAGAAGAAGCAGGTTTAAAGATGCGAATGGTTTCTGAAAGTAGCTGCTGGTCAAACATGGATGACAGGTTCTCATAATCCATTCAGCAGCAGGTGATTATGGTTTCAGTTTGAAAAGGAGCAGCAGGTGGTCAAGGTCTTTGTGATGCTTTATTACAGCAGGGATTGAATTCTGGATTTGATTTAGTTCATTTAAGTGCTGCTCAAAGAACATTAATACTGCTTGAATAAATTAGTGCTGCTTGGCATGTTTGAAGAAAAGGTTAGTACTATTCAAGTCTTTATGTTTGTTACAGATTTGTTGTCCGAGTAAAAACGTGTTTTTGTAATGCTAAATGTGTCGATAAAGCATTTAGTACCGCTAGCTTTGTACGGTATCGGGTAATACACGTTACTTGGTTTTTGGATGCGTTTGGGTCTCGAACGATGATAAAGTTTATGGTTTATTTTGGAGAGTATTATGAAGACTTTTGATGCAATGGCTTTTTAATCAATTGTGTGACAAGGGTAACCTTTTTGTTACGTACAAACAAGGATTGCAAGTAGATCGCCGACTGAGGCAACAATCACATAAGAGAGGATGATGTTATTGCACTTAGATGATTTTCATTAATAATTCCTATTTGAAGCCAACTGATTTTGAGATTTAAAGAGATGGTTAGCATACTTTTAGGGGAAGCTTATTGTTAACATGTTTAACCATCTACATATACATTAGGGGAAGTGTTTACGAGTTGCCTTATCTCACAGAAGACCTACTATTAGTGTTACAAAAAAGGGGAGAGGACTTTATGGTTTGCAGCTTTATTTTAATGTGGTAACATGTACAAGAAGATCTGTATTAAGGGAAAACTTTGAAGCATTGTTTATAATGAAGATTGTTGTGTTAATTTCAATAGGGGAAAGATTATTGGGGTTTGAGATTTGATGATTAGAAAACCACATATGAAGAAAAGAAGAAAGATGAAACAACAAGGACTTAATTTGCAATATTAAGTTAGCTTCATATCAAAGCTAGAATTTCTTGTAAACCCTAGCCTCTCTAGTATATAAAGAGAGGTAGGGTGAATAGTTTTATCATCCATCATAGTTAGATCTCTCCAATGAGAGTCTAATAGTTAGCTTATTAGTAGTTAGTTATCTGTTAGCATAGTCGTCTGAGTAAAGTAGATTTGTGTATTAGTAGTTTAGCGAAGGAATAATTTGATCTTGGGAGAAGTTTATGAATAAAAACCTGTTCATAACATTGTGTTATTTGTTATCGCTGTGATTTTATAGTTCAATGTTACTGTTCAATAGATGGGCAATAACGTTTTACTGAAGCCTACATTTAGGTCTCAAAAACCTTTAAAAAGACATCTTAGATAGTACGATGACAATTGCTTTACACTAGCGGTAGGAGGTTTTGATCCTTTCACCAAGCCTATGGTAATTTTATGCTATGCATGTAATGAGTGGTGTTTTTTCTGTTTCCCCTTTTGTTAATTTATTTATACCACGAGTGAAAGATCCAGAATCCCATAAAACACTTATGTGAGGTGCTAGTATTTACTTTTCGTGCTTTTAATTACGAGGTCTAGAAGGTTGTGTTGTAAAATACTTTTAAAGAGTAGGTAAAATGACCCTCATATTGTATTTGTCTGGGATTGTATAGTCCTATTGCATGAGGACAAAAAAATTCCTAAGTGTTAGTGGGGGTATTTGATGAGGTGTCATTTTATTCACTTTTTCGGGGTCATTTAACCCTAAATATGGTGTTTATGCTATAATAGGTAATTAATCGTTATTTTCTGGTATTTAGCATTGGAAGGCATTTGGGAGGGAAATATACGTGACTTAGGGTCATTTGGAGAAGAAATGGACTAGATACGAACCTACACTCAACTTTCTCTCAAGAATTTTTACTCAGAAGGTTGAGACGGCTTCACAGATTACACGTAACGCCGTCACAACCCATCTCAAGACAACGTCACAAGATCTCCAGAGGGCGTCAGATTGTATGACCCAACCTATTATCTAGAATATTCTATTCATGAAGGCGTCATGATTAACACGCGACGCCGTCGCATCGATTTTCCTATAAATACAAAACCATTTTTAGGGTTTTAAGTGTGTAACTTTAGAGTAAAAGAAAGGAACGAACCCTAGTTCATTTAGCAACTGTTAGGGACGATTTTAGGGCCTCAAAACCCTATTCTACTCTCTTCAATTCATGTTTTAATCAAGTAAGATTATCTTAATCATTCAATATGTCTATGTGTTGTTTGATTCATTATTGTTCTTGCTTTACTTATAACACGCTTGGCTAAACCTTTTATTGTGTTTATTTACGATTGTATGAAACCAAGGATGTAGATCTATTAGTGTTGCTTCTTGTGATGGACTATGTGTTAGGTTCTTAGGAAAATAAGATTTGTCTGGAATCGCTGTTGATATGTCTAGGAAAATATGATTGTGTTGAAAGGATACCATTGGGTAACAGTGTTCATACAACCTTGCCCCTTATATGGTTGATCCACTATTAATATATTTCAAATGCATTTAATATACTCTTAGGGGCCTTGTAATAGTCTTCATACTACCTTACTTGTGCGTTGCCTTCACGTAATATTAAATTAGACGGCAGTTTCGTGTAAATCGTATGACACTTAGGAAATATTACATTGTTCATACAAGTGTGACAAGCTAAAACAACACTAGGAGAAGCAATCTGGGAAGTAATACATGATTAAATAAACAATATCTTTTATTATATTGTTATCACCAGTAGCGTAGTTTATATTTAGTTTAATAGCTAAAACAAGCCAAACCTCTCAAATATATGATTTACCTGCTTTCCTATAAACATAAAAACTTAAAAAGAATCTTCTCTTAACCCTTAGAATTCTGTTAGACCATGATCAAGCCTTCCCAACCTATTCCCCTAGAGAACGATAACAATCCCCGAGTCTTGCCTATACTACACTACAACGGTTAGGTACACTGCCTAGGGAGTTGTAAAACTTCTTGTAGAAGTCCCTTACGACAATCACAACAGTAAGCATCCAATCTTCTAGGCATAAAAGTATGTTACGACGTAACCTTGTCGCCTATGTTACGCCGTAATGCTGAGTCAGATACATCATCTCTTGTAAATTTGATTGTTGCGGCGTAATCTTGGAGACACTTTACGACATAAAGGGTGTGATGACTCATTTCTTCGTTATAAGATGTTACGGCATAACCCCTCGGGGGTGTTACGCCGTAAAGTGCCTTGGACTCTTCACTTTAGTGCATTTCTTGTCCAAACCCCTTATCGTTTGCTAAAATGCTCACTTGGTCCTTGAAAACTAATAATAAACAATTAAGTAATATTTTCATACATTAATAGCATATTTGTAAGCATTTTTATAGGGAATTTGATATTAAAATGTATCAATTATTTGATGTTATCGAATATCCCCCCACTTGACGTCTACTTGCCCTCAAGTAGAACGTTTTAAGAATAATTCATAAAAAGATTTCTCCAATTTGACTTGAAGAAATGAATTTATAAGTTACTTATGATAGTAAACATCAGCTGTCCGAACACCTATGAAAAGGGTTTAAAAACACACTCAACTTCTCATTACTGAAACCTAAGTGTTCAATTTTGGGGTGATCACTCAATTGCACAGTCATAGTATGTATTCTATCATAAGATCTGGAAAGTAATAAGTTCTCACCGACTTGGAATAAGGTCTTAAATAGTATCCAAGGCAACACGGGGTGTATTTGATTTATTGGGTGATATAAAGGTAAGGATAGACATGGGATACACTTAAAATGGTTGTTAAGATAAAAACACAAAACAAAAAGTCTAAAGTAAACTAAGGTTGTCATAACTAGCTACTATGTGGAAACCTAAAACACGTTGATAGTTCTTTTGCATCGTTTATGCCCTGTTTGTTTTGAAAATGGTCTAGTTTCTAGGATGAATTAATAACAAAGGCGATATACACATTGTTGTAATCATTGTTTTTAATACAAGGTTTTTCATCATCTTTCACCTAGATTCATGACTACTACAAGCCTACAATCTTACCTAAATCAAATGTAAGATGGTATTCATCAAACAGAATCATAAGATCCTTGGGGCTCACCTCATTCTAGCATCTATCCTATTGTGGAGTTGTAACCACACACACAACACGTTTTAACCTTTGGTGCAACACACATTTTTTTGCACCACTTAAAACTATTGCTGGACATACTTTTATAGTTTTAGGAGGTTAAGGTTTACATGGAAATAACTAATAAAAGATATTTATGAAGTAAATATTCATGGTTATCTTGATATCTTTTCATCTTTATTCTCTTTTTGACCAAATTCATTTTCTAATACATTTGTAGAATACACATAATGACGACTTTGCGTCCTTTTGTTTTCATCTTGTTTCTTTGTGTTTTGGTCTTATCAAATCAAATATAATCATAATTATTGTCCATCAAGGGTCATAGTCTGAGTTTGAAAAACTGAATCTTATTAATTAGGGGCCCACTAGCTCCATTCTTTATTACTTGTTGAGACTGGCTTGGTGCAATTATATATATGATATATATATATATATTTATATATATATATTTATATAATATATATATTATATATATATATTATATTATATATTTGGCAACCAATCTTTATATCTTTTTTAGCACATGGGTGACCTTTTTTAGTTGCACCCACTTTTCTTTATTTTTTCTTGATAAAATATGCAAATGATACAGGAGTTTATATCTTTAATTATTGCCCCTGCAACATTCGATATTATACGCACATCCCCCCCCCCCCCCTTAATTGAGATGAACAACGTCCGAAAGTGGTGATACAGGGGGGTCTTTATAGATCATAACTGATTTGGTTATTCACGATATGAATCAAGTTTTCGTTCCTCATTCCCCTGAACCATGAACTTAAGTAGCCAGAGATTTCAACACAAAGAAAATAAAGACTATAAGGTAGGCTAAGGCGAAATGGTGTAACGAACATATATTGTTTAAACAGGATTGGTTTGACAAGGTGATCTAGGGGTATCTTGCACTAGTAGTAAGAGCAACTAGGGTTTTAGACGGGGAGGTCGACAAGTCAGTGTGACAAGCTGATAAACACACACACATAGGCTTTTTGGGTGATTTCCTAAAATGTTTCCTTTTTGAACAGCCTATTCCAACTAACCAATTAGGTCTTAACAAGATTTACATGCCAAGTTCTAAAGTCTCATAATAACAACCGGCCCTATCTAGGATGGTGGATTTATGTAAAATAGTGAAAATGTGATATTAGGCTTAATTTACCAATTAATTACAGGCATTAATAATGTGTTTGGCAAAGATTTATTCTAGTTTAGTAAGAAAAACATGTCAAAATTTTAAAATTGGCACCATTTTTCAAAGAAAACTAGGAAATCAAAGGCAAATATAGGTCAAGTGGTAATTCTACTCCTATCCTCCTCACTTGGTTTGTATAATGTCCCTATTGTACAATTAAGGAAATGAAATAATGAAATAAGTGTATAATTATAACAAAAGACTCCCCTGAGTGTTGCTCTCTTCTCCGAGTGATAATTGCAAGAGTTGACTTCTTGTATAAAGTGTCTATAGATACCTCTTTCCCTTGAAATTACTAGAAACAAAGAGCAATTAACGTTTATGGGTAAATATACACTACAATATAGCTCACTTTCGTGGAATCCCGTTAGCATTTAGCAATGCAACAAGCTTTTAAACCACTTGGTTATCCCAAGTGGACGAATAAAGTCTCATGAGGGTTTCCAGGAAACATACCCACAAAGTTCATTTACTTATACACGGTTTTTGAAAAGGTTTCAAACTTATTTTTTGTTTTCAGAAAAGGTTTGCGGCGTAACCATGGTATTGGTTACGCCGTAAACATGTGGATTTAAAAATTTTATATTTGAACTAAGAAGGTTACTGCGTGAAAAGTAAGGACTTTACGCCGTAATAATATATGTTACGACGTAACCTTGGTGGTTACGCCTATACAGAACCTTACTACCACATGAATACAAGTCAAGGGGACTTCGAATTCCACTTTCGTATAGAGAGAGAGAACCCCCCCCCCCAATGCAAATAAAGTTAGAACCAAAAACAACTAATATTTGAAATTCTAAAATGCATTTTATTTAATTTAAAAGTTGGGTTGGCTCCCCGACAAGCACTTTTGTTTTTTACCGAGTCATTTAAGTAGATCATCCTAATTCTACATTTTCTAGGGTCTCCTCCTTCTTCGTCTATCTCTTTCCTGGTTTTTTCAATAAATCTAGATCCGTTAAGTCTTCCTAAAGGTAGGATGTCGTTCATTTGTTTAGTTATGCTTATGAAACTTTTCCTATTTTTGAATGTCTAACGATGGACTTCAAAAGTTTTATTTTTAGCTAACGGAGGTGTGTAGTCTATCGTCTCTATTCCATTTTGCCAAAGTTCCTCTTCCTCAAATCCTTTTCATACCACTATTTGGTTGAATCATGAAATTTTTCACATTTTTCCCCATACTTCGTCAAAGCATATCTCTTCCTACCTTGCTTTTTACTCATATTTCATTCTACATCTGCTTTTTTTTGTCAAACTCACCTTTGTATCATCAAAATTCCTAGAGTATTAGTCATCCTTTATCCTTCAATATTGACTCGCAAAGTTAAAGTCTTTTTTTTCCCTTTCCTTATAACTTCACGCACTTATAGTATCATGAATTTGTGTGCCCTAACTTAATTTTCATCCACTCTTCAAATGAATTTTCCCTAATACGTGATTTAGGTTGTGTTTGGGAGACGTCAGGGAAGTAGGTGTTTAGGCGCAAGGTGTCATTTGGTGGGCTATCACTTTTACGGGTGAGGTCTATGGGTCGGTATAACTTTTGTGGTTCTTTGTGGAATTTTAACTTTAAGTTCATAATTATGTGCTACCTACTCGTAGTATCGCCGCTTACGAGTTACATCGTCAATATTATTGTTCCCATACCTTACTTTAAGGAAGTCATCAAATTTCATCCCATTTCCCCTGACATTCTATCTCTCATGATCTCGAAAACATATCCATTGTTTTAGCATCCTATTTTCCTATTATCCATAAATAGAATCATACCCATACTACTAAAAGCTTAAATACGGTGATGGCAAGTGGCCATATCCGGCAATCTTCTTCACAAACATTAAAGTTATTTATGATCAGGTTGCATACATGCCACCTTGATTATATTTTCAGAGAGTATGGCTTTACTTCATTATCTTTGAATATCGCTACTAGAATCATTTAGTGTCTTACGATTCCCTCGCTGTAGTGAAAGGTTCTTTGTTCTAATGCAAGGGAATCATCTTTTTCTATTTCATGAGGATTGAAATATTCGCTCTCCTAAATAGAGCTTACCATGCAAATTTTTTCAAGAGGAACCCTAGAGTGACATATTTCTCCATTTATATCAAACTTCACCTTTTCATTTCCTACTCCTAATGAAATTTCACCCCTGAAAACATCTATCTGAGCATGTATCGTGGCTAAAAATGGTCTACCCAAAAGTATTGTTTCGTCAAGTTCTTCAAGCGTGTCAATTACTACAAAATCGAAATGGAACAAGAACTTATCAATTTTTACCGGGATATTCTCTACTATTCCTAATGGCTCCTTTTTGTTATATTACCCATCTCAATAACCATGCTGGTTTTCTTAAGGTTAGCCAACTTCGAATGTTCAAACAGTGATTTAGGCATCATATTAATTCCAGCTCCTACATCAGCCATAGCCATTATATTTATCAGATTACCAAATAGAGAAAGGAAGTGGAAACTTCTTGGGTTTATTTCATCAGATGGTTGCTGATATGGTAAGGTTTTTAAACTATCCCCTTCTTCTTCTTCTGCTATGAAGGATACCTCCTGAATTTTGCTAGTCCTGCGAAAAGGTATTCTAATTTGAGCTTTTTTGTAAACTGACTTGCACTCTTCAACCAATGTTTTGAGGATGTCAATTAGAGCATCTTCTTATTCCTCCTTATCTTTCCCAGTCATGCATTTACTTAACTCTTCATTCAACCATTCATCTACATCCTCGCCAGAACTTACTTCTTTAGTTTTATAATAAGATTAAGGTGTAAAGAGGTGATTTGTCATTTGGGTTTTCCTAAAGGTAATGTATGTCATCGGGTACACGGTTAGGCAGGTTCAAAACAAGTGGGAATCAAGGGAAAAATAATCATTGGTTTTTAGTTTGTCGGGTTGATGCATGTTTTCCATGCTCTTAGTTCCTCCCAGGGTGGTTAATCCTGAATTCCTAGTATATCTCCAAGGATCCCTTCTCATTTTTACCTCATACTCAATAGATTTTGCTCCATGGTTTATATCAGTCGTATATTCTTGTTATCATCCTACTGGATTCAGTTCTAATCATTCCCTGTGTTTGTTTTTCTTGTGTCAAATTAGATATTGTTTAATGGTGAGGTTTTCAATGTCTACCTCGTTCATCATGTTTCCTGAGAAATCAATGAAAATATTAGAAACCAAATTATAATTAAATTGCTCATCGTCAGCGGTGCAAAAACTTTGTTGAGTTTTCTTTCACTTTATTTAGTTTTACGAGTTTTAAATTTATAAAAAAGATTTACCGATACACGCACGTACAAATTAAAATCTGGGTAGAGAACCGTTCGTATATAGTGCAGTAGTTCGGTAATCCATAGGTTTCGTACCATTAGCTATGTTTAAATAGTTCTATTTTATTATTGTTATGATTGAAAATGTTTTAAGTTTGATTTTAAGAGCTATGAAAAGTAAATGCAACAAAGTAAATAGATAGAAGATATCAGGGATAAAGGCGTGCTAACCTAACCATTTCATTACTAATGCTATGATTACATTTTCCTCTGCAATGTTCAATTATAAGTTCCATTAGTGGTTCTAAAGTCGACAGACCTGAATTTTTAGTTATGGCCGTTTTACTGAAACCCTTTTCGTCACGCAAAATTTCAAAAAAAAATTTCGTTCGGTCCAAAAAAAATTTGCTCGTTCGATCAAAAGTTCCGCTCGTTCGATCGCTCGTTCGATCGCTCGTTCGATCGCTCGTTCGATCGCTCGTTCGATCGCTCGTTCGATCGGTTGTTCGGTCCGCTAGTTCGATCGCTTGTTCGAGTCCGCTCGTTCGATCGCTTGTTCGAGTCCGCTCGTTCGATCGCTTGTTCGAGTCCGCTCGTTCGATCGATGCGATTTGAGTCCGCTCGTTCGATCCAAACTTTTGTCGCTCGTTCGATCGTACACGATTTCCACTCGTTCGATCCAAGCGTTTTGGCACTCGTTCGATCGTGACGTTTTTCGCTCGTTCGATCGTTCTTCACGAAAATTTCCGCTCTTTTTTTTTCACTCGTTCGATGCCAACGTTTTGCAACACCCAAAATGAGCCACGAAATATAAATGCTTACCGAGTGCCACAAATAACCCAACGAAACTGCCGAATCCGTATAAGCTTATCACAACAAAAAAAACCACGAAATCCACCCGAGGCGATTGATACCAATTGTAGGTTCCGATTTAATGCTTCACTTCATAACACGAACCACGATTCAAGAAAAGAGATAGAGAGAGAAACTCGAAATGTAGAGAGAGAGAAGAGAGAGAGTTGAGAGAGAAAAGAAAAATTATATTTTTAGAAAAATAAAAACTAGATATTTTCATATGAAAATATCTATATATATATTTAGATATTTTAGAAAATATCTAAATATATATATACCCCTACACATTTAATGTGACGCGCGGGATATATAACTAGGACCCGGGCTCGGGTTTTGTTTGGGATTAAACCCGAAACATATACAATATTAGATTAACTATCGAGCCCGATTCCCGATATTATCCTGTTACAACATTAACTAATTAAAGACCGAAGCTCCATCGTAGAGTGACCGAGCTTCCTTGTTCGACTCAATAAATTGAGGCTAACAATCTCCCCCGAAGTGAGGTCTTGAACACGGGAACGAGCTTCCTTTATTGACTCAATAAAATTGAGGCTAACAATCTCCCCCGAAGTGAGTTCATTGATGACACTCCTTCATGAGATCAGTGAGATTGCTTTTGTCGTTTAAGCTCGAGTGTTCTTGGTCTTTGTCTTCGTTATTTGTTGTAAACTTGTTCCTTCATGCTTTGCGATCGGCTAAGCCATCTTGCGATCTTATGTCTTTGACCAACATGCTCATACTTTTGCATTATCTTGAAAGCTTCAAATCAGAGTTAGCGGAAGTCTTTGTCTTTAAATCTTGAGCTTTCTAGATAGTATGTCTTCGTAGATTGAGCATTTGAATGGGATTGAGGTTG
>BQNB010148429.1:0-16302 GCA_026074375.1 Tanacetum coccineum | reverse complement strand
TAACCAATAAAAATAAAATGAACAAAGTTAATAATTATCCTCAAAATAATCACTTAACACTTGCTTGATGTAAACGTTTTAATCGTTTAATTCCCGTTTACATTGAATGATCATTTTTAGTTTACGCGATTTAGCTTAACGATTACTATTTAAGAGCAAACGCGTAAAACACCCTAGAAATAAATTGTGAGTTACATAATGTCATACGATGACCTAAAACACGAGGTGTTATACCTCTGATCTTACACTCTTTGTTGTCACCCAACAATACACTGCCCCCATCGCATTCTAGGAAATCAAAAAATATATCTAACCTGGGTGTCATTTGGTATGAACATCCTGAATCCATGATCCAATCTAGCAGAACCTCTGCACTCATCACCATCATCACTTTATGTGAAAAACTAGAAGGGGGGTTAAATAGTTTTCTTGGTTTAAGATTTGCTTTTCACAATTTTTGTTATGATCTTATGTGAAGTTTGCACAATATCCATGTTTGGTTTGAAAATGTAATGCAAGAAAGTAAAGAGTTAGAAAGAAAGAACCAAGACGCAAGCTTTTATAGTGGTTCATCTACAAGGAAACCTTCCTTGCCTTACTCCACTCCTCGAGTCACCTACTCGAGATTTAGTAAACACTAATCACCAAACTCCTTTTAACCGACAGATAAGCCTCACAACGTTGCTCACACCTTTTAACAGTACGAAGCTAAATACCGGATTCTTCACATGGTAGAATCACACCAATATCACTACTCTTGGTTTACAAAGAGGATGAATACAAATATAACTACTATATGATGTACAAGAATCAGAAGTATGATCTTGATGATGTAAATGAAGAAGCAAAGCAAGATACTTAGAACTTGAACGTCTCAAATGGGTGTTTGGCAATTTATTCCTTGAAGAGAATGACCTACAAATGCTAATACAAACTAAGCAAGAACTAGTAAGAGAAGAATAATCAGTAGATTAGAGAGTTTAGAGATGGAAATGTATGAGTAAAACATGAGAAATGGCTTGGTATTTATAGCCAAAAATCTATATTGTAGCCCTGTTTTGCCGGTTCCATTATAGAATGGAACCGGCCAGTGTTCTTTAATGGAACTGGCCTATAGTAACCAAATCCAGATTTTGATATGCAAAATCTTGAGAGATCATATTTAAATTTTTAAGATTACCCTAAGATATGTGATGTGTTTCAAAAGCTTTAAATTTATAAGACTAAAAATATCAGATAATTATATGGAAAAACACGGGTAAAAGTATAACCCACGTATGTAGTATAATCTTTTTAGGTAAGACCAGGTCGTTCCACAGGGATTTGAGTAGTGTTCAAATAATCAGAAAGAAAATAGACTTTAACAATTTTAAAAGTAAATTTAATTTTTACAAATGATAATAAGGATGACTACTCGAATAGTTCAAAATCTTATAAGTGCTGGAAATGATTTGACCTCAAAGTTGGGGCATTAATTTATAAAAAGAACTTCTCGTCAGAAAATATTTTTACAAACTAACTTGTTTAACCCAAGACTTATATTTAGTTATCCAGACCAAATGTGTCACTCAAATAGTTCAGTTACTAGTATATCAAAGCTTATTTGTTTATCAATTTACGAAAGTGGATTTCTTAGCACATACGATAAAGACCATAGACGAATATTTAAAACCATATAGATCATAACGGGTCTTTCGACCTATATCGAATGATTATATAATTCAGTTGATAAGCGAAACTGACTTGATAAGATATAATAGGATCACAACATAAGCTTGAGATTAAAGAGATCAAGATCATACCAAACACTTATTCATTATCATAACATCATCGAGTAGTCAATAATTCCCCAAATATCCCTCCAATTATAAAAGTCATGGAGGAGATTTAGCCTCTCATGGCTAAGGAGTTCATCACAAAAGTACTTAACATAAACTTCCATTATTTCAATAACTAAGTTGACAACCGTCTTCATTCTTGATCGTTAGATCTTTATTCTTCAAAGGTAGTTGTGTTTTTTGGTGTTTTTATAGATGAGGGACAAAAGGATTGGTGTGTGTGTGTGTGTGTGTGAAGAAGAAGATTTGTAGAATGAGAGAGGAGTGGGAGGAATGATTTGAAAGTGAAATTTTGTCCTTTATTTATAGGCTGAATTTGGGTGAAAAGTGCGGCGCACACAAGAAATTATGCGGCGCACTTGGTGATTAAATGCGATAGTATTAAATGCTGATTGAAGAAGTGCGGCACACTAGGTAATATGTGCGGCGTACTTAGTGTGTTAATGCATTTGCATTAAAGTCTTCATTTATTTCTTCTCATCAGATGGAAAGTGCGGCGCACTTAGGTATAAGTGCGGCTGTTTTCGGCTATATAGGTAAGTGCGGCGTACAATAGTAGAGTGCGGCGGACATCTTGTACTTTAGCTTGAAATCTTTTCTTCTCTTTGTATTTGTCTTTCAAAGTGCTTAATTTCTTGAGTTTTAGCTAGTAGTGTCTTCAAGTGAACGTGCAAGCAATTTAGACTATTTAGTATCGACGTTCGAGAAATGTTAAAATATATACAAAGAAGGCAATAAGAAAACATGTATAATTTTGGCGTTATCAAATCTCTCCACACATAGCTTATTGCTTGCCCTCAAGCAATTGAAGCGAGAAAATAAAATCATTTATCGTGACGTGGAGAAAATTAGATTTTATAAGAGATTGCACATTAGGTAACTTTTCTGGCACAAACATATAACATAGCACCTCGCATAGGAATAGTGCTTGGATTTTTTTTAATTCACTCAGCCACTAAGATAGGGTTGTATATTTGTAAGACATTCAATTTGCACAGACATAATCTAGACAGCTACTATAGGCTTCGGTCTAGTAAATGATGATTAAGCATAAGTTTTAGAGCTTCTAAATTATCGGCTCTCTCAAATATAATTATCAACCAATACAATGTTTTAGAAAAGGCGACAAAGACCATACGTACACATTCGTAACGACAGAATAGACACATATGACTGTATTCAATCCTTAACTCGAACAAGCTAAAGGCATCAATTATCTTAGGTATCAAAGGTGGATACCCGAATATTCTAAAGGTTTAAAATTCTTACAATTTAGTGGACTGGGTTGTGCTAGCTATAATGTAAATCCGGTTGGATTTGCCTTACTAAAAGCATTTTTTATATTTTTTTAAGGCAAACATGGAAGGATATGATTAATTTTCCTATTTGGATCCCTTCCACACTTAAGTTGAACATTGCCCTCAATGTGATAACTGATAATAGAGATAAAATAGGGAAAATTAAGGAAAATGGTACTTCTCGGGGCATAGAGAAATGTATGGTTGCAGTAGAGCTATCCTTGAGTATACTTCATAATTTTTCATATTCTTAAGCTAAAATACCTGCATAAAAGTAAACACACAAAAAATACTTTGTTGTTGATTTTTTTAGAAAAACTAAATAAAGGATATTAGTAGAAGAATGAAGGAGGGACTCCTCCACACTTAAGTGAAGAACGGGTTGCCTCCCGAGAAGCGCTTAATTTTTTGAAAGTCGTTAGCTGGACTCGTACTTTGGGAGTCATTCTTTTAAGAAAAAGGGAGTTACTGCATCCCTTGGGTCATTATCTTCTTCTTTATGATATAGTTTGAGTCGATGGCCATTTACTATGAACGTCTTTCCATTTTTTCCATAGAGTTCAACATATCCAGATGGATATTGATATTTCACTATATATGGTCCTAACCATCAAGATCTAAGTTTCGGCTGTTTAAATTTGTACTTCGAGTGAAAGAGTAGGACTTTATTTCCTTGTTTGAATCTTTCACATTCTTAAATTTTTGTCATGCCAGAATTTGGTTCTTGCCTTGTATAAACGGGAGTTTTCATAGGCTTGGTGTCTAAGTTCATCTAACTCATGCAACTGAAACATTATTTTCTCACCAGCGGCGATAAGATCAGGTTTACAGTTTTTCAAAGCCCAGTATATGCACGGTGTTTAATTTCGAATGGTAAGTGGCAGTTCTTTCCATATATTAGTTTGTAGGGTGTGGTACCGGTAGGTGTTTTGTAGGGAGTGCGAAAAGCCCACAGAGCATTATCAAGTTTTCTTAACCGAATAGCAGGATTGTCTTTAACAGTTTTTTCAAGAATTCTTTTAAGAGCTCTATTTGTGTTTTCAACTTGACCACTAGTCTGAGGATGATATGATGTGGAGAAACGGTGATTAAATCCATATCTTTTCATGGTTTTTTCCATTATTTTGTTGAAGAAGTAAGTTCCTTGATCGCTGATTAGAGCTTCGGGCATTCCGAAATGACAGAAGAGTTTTTTCAAGAAGGCGACAACTACTCGGGCATCATTAGTTGGTAAAGCCTGAGCTTCGGCCCATTTAGATACGTAATCTACAACGACTAGAATGTATTTAAACTTATATGACTTCAGGAATGGTCTCATAAAGTCGATACACCATATGTCAAAAATTTCACATACTTGAATGTTATTTAAGGGCATCTCATCACGTTTTGATATATTTCCTGTCTTTTGGCATGCTTCGCAAAGGCGAACTAGAGTATAAGCTTCCTTGACGATTTTTGGCCAGTAAAATCCTGAATCTAGGACCTTTTTAGCTGTTATGTTGGGTCCATAATGTCCACTGGTGGGTCCGTGGTGACATTGATCTAAAATGGTTCGAGTTTCTGTCCAGATAACTGCGTCTGGTTCATACCGGTCATATATTACTTTGAAATGGTAAAGGTTTCTTCACCAAAATGTAGTGTTTGAGTCAGAGGGACAAATTTATTCTTTTGTATGGAGTAGTCATTTCTTTGGTAATAATATGCCGACCAAGTAATTCGCAAAGTCTGCAAACCAAAGTTCATCTTTGGTATTGATTTCCATAAGAGTTTCTCCAGGAAAGTTATCATCGACTTCACTGTCATCGCTTATTTCATCATTTTCGATCCGGGACAAGTGGTCGGATGCAACATTTTCTGTTCCTTTTCTGTCTTTGATTTCTATGTCGAATTCTTGCAAGAGTAAGATCCAACGAATAAGGCGTGGTTTAGCATCTTGTTTCTTGAATAAGTGCCTTAGAGCTGATTGATCGGTGTGAATAATAGTTTTTGAGAGAATAAGATAGGATCTGAATTTTTCGAATGCAAAGACTACGACCATAAGCTCTTTTTTGGTTACGGTGTATTTTTGTTGAGCTGGGTTAAGGGTTTTGCTTGCGAAGTAAATTGGATGAAAGTTTTTACCATCTTTTTGACCTAAGACGGCTCCTACTGCGAAATCACTTGCATCACACATAAGTTCAAATGGAAGATTCCAATTGGGGCTTACGATTACAGGAGCACATGTGAGTTTCTTCTTCAATAATTTGAATGATTTTTGACATTCATCATCAAATTCAAATGGAGTATCTTTTTCAAGCAGCTTAGTAAGAGGTCAGGCAATTTTCGAGAAATCCTTAATGAAAGTCCGGTAAAACTGCATGTACGTGAAAGCTTCTAATACTTTTATATTGGTCGGGGTGGAAGTTTTAATATTGTGACATCGATCTTCGCTGTCGATTCGAGTCCTGCACTGGAGACTTTGTGTCTAAGCACAATTCCTTCTTTGACCATGAAGTGACATTTTTCCTAATTAAGGACAAGATGAGCATCCTTACAACGTTGGAGCATTTTATCGAGATTGTTTAAGCATGTGTCGAAAGAGTTTCCGAAGACGAAGAAATCATCCATGAATACTTTAACTGATTCTTCGATCATATCGTGAAAGATTGCCAACATGCACCTTTGGAATGTGGCAGGAGCATTACATAGCCCGAAAGGCATTCGCCTATAAGCGTATGTTCCGAAAGGACATGTGAACGTTGTTTTCTCTTGGTCCATAAGATCGATAGGAATTTGAAAATATCCGAAAAAACCATTCAGGAAACAAAAATATTTATTTCCTGCGAGTCTTTATAACATTTGATCCATAAATGGCAAAGGGAAATGATCTTTTGCGGTTGCTTCATTGAGTTTACGATAATCTATGCATACTCGCCAACCCGTAATGGTTCTTGTTGGAACAAGTTATTCATTTTTGTTGGTGACAACTGTAATACCACCTTTCTTTGGTACACAGTGAATAGGACTAACCCAAGGACTATCGGCAATTAGATAAATAATACCGGTATCCAAGAGTTTTACAATTTCTTTCTTAACAACTGCTTGCAAATTTGATTTTGCCTTCTCTCTTTTGGACAACTGGTTTCTTGTCATCCAGAAGTTGTATCTTGTATTTACAGAATGATGGGCAAATACTAGGAATGTCTATTGTTTTCTAGGCAAAAGCTTCCTTGTGTTTTTTAAGGACGGATACAAGTTTGTTTTTCTTTTCTTTGGAAAGCTGAGATGATATGATAATCGGAAGAAAAGAGGGTTCTTCCAGGAATACATATTCTAGATTATCAGGAAGGGGTTTAAGTTCAAGATCCGTAAGAGGTTCTTCAAGAGATGTTTTGATTTTATAGTCTGTATTGATGGTGATTTTCTCAAATGGTGGTTCTTTGGTATCAGATTCAGAGTCAGAGTTTTCATCGGCAGTCATCGCCATGAATTCATCGAATTCAACAAAGATTTCTTCTTCGAGAAGGGTTCCTTTGATGGAATGGAGGATTTTACTACCTTCGTCCAAAAGAGCATCGAAGTCTTCTTCTAAGATTTCATCAATAACATCGATACTGAAACAGGTATCATCGTTCGAATAAGAGTGTTTCATCACGGAATCGATATTAAAGATCATTCGTTCAGTTCCAACTCCAAGATTAAGTTGTTTCTGTTTAACTCGAATAACTGCATCAGCAGTGTGAAGAAATGGCCGTCCTAAGATGAGAGGAACTTTGCTATCTTCTTCCATTTCTATGATAACAAAATCGGTAGGAAAGGTGAATTTACCAACTTCAATGAGCATATTTTCAGCTATTCCAACAGGGTATTGGAATGATATGTCGGCTAGTCTCATGCTCATTTTGGTAGCTTTAAGAGTTTCGAGATATAGTTTTGCATATAATGAATACGACATAAGGTTAATGCTAGCACCTAGGTCGGCTAAAGCATTGCAGGAGAAAGTTTTGTTGAAATTACATGGAATAAGGAAACTTTTGGGATCTCTGAGTTTGGGTGGAACTTTGTTTTGGATCATTGCTGAGCTTTCATCGCTTAAGAAAGGGCAGAAATTTGTTTGATTTTGTGTTTGTTACTTATTAGTTCCTTGAGAAACTTGCCATAATTAGGCATTCTGGCTAAGACGTCAATAAAAGGTATGTTGATTCGAACGGCGCGGATCCTGTCGAGAAATTTTTCTAAAGGCAAAGATAGGTCAATATTTGTGATCCTATGATTCTAGATATATAAATTGCAATATGGAGAGCTATCCTGGACTCTTAGCCTACGCCCAAACAACACCGAAGTTGCAGCGCATTAAATATGTAGGACTAGACCCAGTTGAATGATAGGTCGCATACTTAAGCACGTAAACAAGTATCATGTGATAAACATAATCAATAATTCAACGATAAATCAAGCAATCAAGATATAAACAAAACCAAACATTCAAATCTTCATAATAATGGTTAATACCCAAAGGTATTAGCCTTCATACATCATAATTAATACAAGAGTAATGGCTTAGCCAAGGTAAACTAACAGAGTTAATGAATATTACCAAAAACTGAACGATTACAAAAGTATAAGAAATTACACGTTGTCTCCTATGGATTGGAATGCGTTGCGAGACCTCTTTTGCTCTTTTTCTCCTCTGAAAATCGACTTTTGTGGTTTAGGTATCGAGAATATGATTTAGCACCCTTAAAACTCGTTTTTGAGTTTTGTATTTATAGGGTCTGGAGTCGGTGTCGATACGGCATATCCAATGTGTTGGATATGGCGTATTGGGGTTGCTTAGAGTAGGGACTACGTTTGATATCTTCTAGAATATTCACCTTCTATATCTTTAATACGGCGTATTGGTCTTCTCTGGATACGGCGTATTGATCATGTTTTATTTGTGGTCTTTGGTGAGTGCAGGCACAGATACGCCGTATCTTCCTTGATGGATACGGCGTATTGGTTGTCAGAATAATAATCTTGAAAATATCTTCGTTTAAGCTCCAGAATGCTTACCTTTTGCTAATATTTACCAAGTACTCCATAATTAATGCAATTCTCAAATACAAACGATTAAGTAACAATTATTTGCAATAATTATACAAAATAGGTTAATTACATGGGATAAATGATGCTATAAAATAGATGTTATTTGATGTCATCAAATACCTCCCCCCCACTTGAATCCTACTTGTCCTCAAGTAGCCTTTAGAAGTTTATAAAAATGCATCTCTAAGAATATTTTCCGTTAAGCATTTATTTGATCTACTACAAGTACACAACCAAACACCTCACGAAATAGGAAGATGAAAACACCCAAATCACTCAACTAATCTATGTGGTAACATGTAACTAATTCGCTCAATTGCTCGGTCGTGACGAGTTTTCTATCATAAGCTTGGCAAGGATACACATCTCCACCGCTAAAGCTAAGGAGTAACAAGTTTATAAAGGTAAATATAGGTTTGTATGATAAGGCTTAGGGTTGATCATTTTTCAATCTTTCACCAGAAGTACCACTCCAACAAGGCAGCTAAAGCATACATACATGGCCATAACGACAGAATAGACATGTGTGTTCGATCACATCCTCATTCAAATTTAACCAACGAATAGAATGAAGAATGATATAGGGTAGGGACCTTCTAATTTTCACCAAAAGTCATAAACCAACAAGGCAACTGAGACATGCATACATGGCCGTAACGACGGAATAGACATGCACGCTCGTACACATCCTCATTCACGTAAAACCAGCAGCTAGTCATTAGGAAAGAGAAGTACATTGCTGTTAAATAAAAATTACAAAACAAATATATTAAGTCTAAATTACAAGTTGTTAGACACTTTTTTCCCGACCGTTACCATGATAAAGACACGACTATTTACAACGTCTTGATTATAGATCAAAAACAACAACCTGAGTTGGCGTTCCCGTAACGGTTAACTTCCCAATCATCCTATACTTTATATACTTTACAAGGCAAGTGGCGATATCTTCCACTTTATCAATACTTGATGTGTTTCAAAAGCTTTAAATTTATGATGACTAGAAATACCAATTTTATTATAGGGAAACACACGGGTATAAGTATAACCCATGTATGTAGTATAATATTTTTAGTTAGACAAGGTCGTTCCACCAAAGATGAGTAAGTGTTCAAAATAATCAGAAAGAAAGAAAATAGACTTTAACAATTTGAAGTAACTTTTGTATTCCCCACCCTCCCCTCCCCCCCCAGTGTTAATAAAGATGACTACTCTAATATTTGAAAATAATTTATAAGTGTTGGAAATGATTAGACCTCAAAGATGGAACCATAATTTATAAAAATGATTTTCTCGTCAGAAAATGTTTTCACAAACTAACTTAATTAACAAGACTTATATTTAGTTAACTAGACCAAACGTTGTACTCAAATACTCAAGTTAATAGTATATCAAAGCTTATTTGTTTTTCTAATTTATGAAGTGGATTTTCTCAGGCACCAAACGAATAATGACCATAGACAATATCTTTTAAAACCACATAGATCATATACGGGTCTCCTCGACCTATTACGAAATGATTATATATTTAAGTTTTATAAGCAAAGATGGACAAGATAAGATATAATAGGATTTGCAAAATAAGCTTGAGATTATGAATGAGATCATGATCATACCAAAACTCTTATTTCATTATCATAACATCATCGAGTTAGTCATGAGTGATTTAGCCTCTCGTGGTAAGGAGTTCATAACATAACTTGCTTCAATAACAAACTTCATTATTTTGTTTATTACTAGTATGATATTCTTCGCTCGTTTCTTGGTTCTTTGATCTTGAATATCAAAAGTTACAGTGTTTATTCATTGGAGATGGGTTTGTTGGGATGATGGAAGAATGGATGTTGTGTGAAGAGATGGTTTTTGTTTTGTGTGATATTCAAAATGAGAGATTTTTAAGGCTCTATTTATAGGCTGAAAAATTCGGTTAGGTGGTTGAGTGTGGCGACACAAAAAAGATTGTGCGACGCACTTGATGATTAAATGACTAAGTAATTAAATGTTATTGAGTTAGTGCGGCGCGCACAAGTCGAATTGTACGGCGTACTAAGGGTGTAAATGCAGTAGCATTAATGTCTTTATAAATTCTTCATATCAGATGGGAAGTGCGGCGCACAAAGGAAATTGTGCGGCGTACCTATTGAGTTAATGCAAATTTGACTGTCTTTGACTTGAAGGTAAGTGCGGCACACAAATGGTAAGTGCGGCGCACATTTGGCACTTTTGGGCTTGATTGTTGATCTTCTCTTGAATGATGTGTTCTTTAATGTGTAAGTATTTGATTTTGACCTGTATCTAACCATGTGGATGTCTTCAGTGCGATACCTGCAAGCACATTTTCAAGCTATGAAGTATCGTAAATTCATGAGAAATGATAAAAATATATACAATAACGCATTTTGAACAACATGTATATTTTGGGTGTTATCAAATCCCTCACACTGTAATTATTTGATTGCTCAAGGCATTGATGCGGATAAAAAATTAAAATCATTTATCGTGACGATGTGAGAAATAATTAGATTTTATAAGAGTTTGCATATTGTGCAACTTTTCAGGCATAGACATATAACATAGCACCTCACATAAGGATAGTGTTTGATTTTTAATTCACTCAGACCACTCAGACAAGGTTATATTTTTGTGAAGAACATCATGTTTGACATGACATATTTGACTGCTTCCATTAGGCTTTTGTACTTAAACACATATAACCTATCCGATCTTTCATTATTATTGGAGGCGGGGGATTACGTGGGTGGTGGAATGTGAGAGCGATTCTAGGATTGCCTACGTGTGGGTCGTATGTGAGCGTATGGGTTTCATTGTTTGTCGTTATATTTTTTTTTAGTCCTGCAAATGATAACCCAATAGCTTTCTCACCCCACATCACCATTCTCTCCATCCCCCCCCCACATTTAGGTATTTTGGGCAACTTAGCACCAAGGGGAGGTTGCCTAAAAGAACAAGGACTTGTGGAATTTTTACTACGGATTAAGGCCTTCGGTCTAGTAAATGATGATTAAGCCACAAGTTCTAAAACGCACGTCTAAATTACCAACTCTCTCAAATATAATTATCAACCAATACCAATGTTTCAGAAAAGGCGACAAAGACCATACGTACACATCCGTAACTACATAATAGACACATATGACTGTATTCAAACCTTAACTCGAATAAGCTAAAGGCATCAATTATCTTGGGTATCAAAGGTGGATACCCGAATATTCTAAAGGCTTAGAATTCTCACAATTTAGTGGAGTAGGTTGTGCTAGCTATAATGTCAATCCGGTTGGATTTGCCTTACTAAGAGCATTTTTATACTTTGAAAGCATATATATATTAAGATTTTTCATAAAATATTAGTTGGAAAATTTTTGGCAGGGCAAACATGGAGGGATATGATTAATTTTTCCTATTTGGCTCCCCTTCACACTTAAGTTGAACATTGCCCTTAATGTGATAACTGATAATAGAGATAGAATAGGGAGAATTAAGGGAAAATGGTACTTCCCGGGGCAGAGAAAAATGTATAGCTACGAGAGAGCTATTCTTGAGCATACTTCATAATTTTCCATATCTTTAAGCTAAAGTACCTACATAAAAGTAAACAAACAAAAGCACAAAAAAAAATTATTTTGTTGTTTTTTTTAGAAAATAAATAAAGGGTATTAGAAGAATGGAGGAGGGATCATCCACACTAAGTGCAAGACGTGTTGCCTCCCAAGGTAGCGCTTAATTTTAGAGAGATCTTTAGTTAGATTCGATACTCGAGAGTCATTCTTTTGGGAGAAAAACGCGGAATGTTAATGATTCCTTGGCGGTCATTATCTTCTTCATAATATAGTTTAAGTCGATGACCATTGACTATGAACGTCTTTCCATCTTTTCCATAGAGTTCAACATATCCGGATGGATATTGATGTTTCACTACATAAGGTACTAACCATCGAGATCTGAGTTTCGGTTGTTTAAATTTGTACTTCGAGTGAAATAGCAGAACTTTGTTTCTTTGTTTGAATTCTTTCCTCATTCTTAATTTTTTGTCATGCTAGACTTTAGTTCTTGCCTTGTATAGACGAGAGTTTTCATAGGCTTGGTGTCTAAGTTCATCTAACTCGTGTAATTGAAACATTCTTTTCTCACCAGCAGTGATGAGATATGGGTTGCAATTCTTTAGAACCCAGTATGCACGGTGTTCAATTTCAAATGGTAAGTGGTAGTTTTTTCCATATATTAGTTTGTAAGGTGTGGTACCGGTAGGTGTTTTATAGGCAATGCGAAAAGCCCACAAAGCGTCATTAAGTTTTCTTAACCAAATAGCATGATTGTCTTTAACAATTTTTTCAAGAATTCTTTTCGTGGTACTTTCCATTATTTTATTGCAGAAGTGAGTACCTTTGTCGCTGATTAGAGCTTTTGGTATTCCAAAACGACAGAATAGTTTCTTCAGGAAGGTGATAACAACTCGGGCATCATTGGTTGGTAAAGCCTGAGCTTTGGACCATTTAGATACGTAATCAACAGCGACAAGAATGTGTAGATAAACCGAAACCACTTCACTTCACCATTTGAAACAAGAAAATAAGATAAGAAGAATGATAGAAAAATAGAGAGAGGATTATAGAGAGAAAGTAGAGAAAGGAAAAAAAGAAAGAGAATGGTTGATTATAAAATGAGAGAAATACAAAATGAACCAACACCCTCTCCACACTTAGAGAGAGGTATTTATACTTACACCATGAGGCTTACATGCCTATGGGCTTTCTATAGGCCGGGCTTGGGATTACATGTGATTACTTGGGCTTTAGCCCATAACACGTGACCGGTTAGATTACATAAACGAGCCCATTTACATGATCTAGCCTATTACAACATATAATTAATAAAGACCAAAGCTTCCTCGTTAAGTGACCGAGCTTCCTTGTTCGACTCAATATTTTAAGGCTAACAATCTCCCCCGAAGCGAGGTCTTGGACCTTGAAACGAGCTTCCTTGTTTAACTCAATATTTTGAGGCTAACAATCTCCCCCGAAGCGAGGTCTTGGACCTTGAAACGAGCTTCCTTGTTTAACTCAATATTTTGAGGCTAACAATCTCCCTCGAAGCTTGATTTCTGATAGATTATGAGCTTCCATGTTCACAGTCATAAAATGGTCTTGGATTTCTTGAGATTGCTTTGACATTGAGTTCTTGAGTTTTGTTCTTGGTCTTTATCTTTATTGTAGGCTTGTTCCTTCATGCTGTGTGATCTTTGATCTTGAGCCTTTGCTTTTTGACTTTGGCTTTAATTCTGAGATATTTAAATCTTTTCCTTGTTTGTCTTATTGTCTCTACCATCTTGCGATCTTGTGTCTTGACCAACATGCTCATACTATGCATCATCTTGAAAGCTTGCTAACAATATCCCTTGACAATCGTTGTCTTGATAACCTTGATAACTTTTAGGAAGATCTTGAATATCAGAGTTTGTGGAAGTCTTTGTATTTAACTCTTGAGCTTTCTTGATTCTTGAATCTTGATGCTTATAGTATGTCTTTATAGCTTTAGTATGAGTATGTGGTAGTGAATTCGACTCTGTTAGAATGAGGCTGCAACACCGTCGTTTGTACCTGCATTTTAAAGTTAGTGATAAACAGAAGATATGGACGAATATGTACTTTGGCGTTGCATTCGAGATTCCGGTGTACATGAACCACCGGTTCGTGAGGACCTTTTACAGTATAAATACTAATACTTGTGATCAGGTAGGTTCAATTTTGAAGAACCTCCTTGACAGGATTTCCAGCTCAAAGAGTTCGATCCCTAACGCGTATGCATTAGATTCCACCGTACTTGCTTGTTCGCAATACATGAACGTCTCAAACAGACAAAACATATGAGTTGATAAATCGGATTAGTTAACTATCTTACCGATAGTAGTCTACAAGTCATTTTACTGGGAACATTTTAATTCACATGGAATCACACCATCATTTCTTTCTAGTTGACACAAGTTTGATTCATATAGAATCGCACAAGTCGCCTACCGAGAGCTTGTTTGATGTTGGCTCAAGCAAGATTTCCATCTTCACGGTGAATATTTAAGTATCACTCAGATGTTCTGGCAAAATCACAAGGATAATACGTAGGACTCTTGTTAACAGCTTGTGAACTTATTGGTGTTCAACAAGTGTTTGTCATGGAATGTGTCCTAGTGAGATTTATTTTATTGATCTCTTAGCTCTAAACTCGATTAGTGCGTTTTTGTTTTAGTACTCGAAGGCTGGAGCAGACTGCCACCTATTCAATATCAACTAACTCGAAGTGAGAAAGTCAATAGAAGTCGTGTGTATCTCCGTGACAAATGTTGATCCCTTTTGAACAGATCTTACTTAGCTTGTTAAAGCTTAGTTGTGTTGGATAGATCCAAAATAGCTATAGCAGAAACTAAGATTGTAGTTACTACAAACTATGCGAAATCAATCTTGTAATACTAAGAAGAACAATGAAACAGTAAAACAAGATCTTGCTAAACTTTCAATTTATTAAACACAATCAAAGTTACAAAATAACTTTGAAACTATGAATACTAACTATATTTGCTATGAAAACTATATAAAACTTAATATCTAGATCAATGCCATAGGGTTCCTTATATACACCAAGGAAACCCTAATGGGCTTACAAAATGCGTTACATGATCATGCATATCTATTCCTAAAATATCTCATGCATATCACATAAGCAGTACTAACTATTATAACTAACAGTACTAATAAACTGACAGTACTAACATTTTGTACTGACAGTACTAACTATAACACTAACAGCTTGATAGTACTAAGTCTTCTCTTGGCAGTACTAAGTTGAACCAGCATTAGAAACATGTAGAAGCCCTTAATTCCCAACAATCCTCCCCTAAATTTATGATTTACCTTTAAATAATCAAGTTTTTGAATTAAACCTTTTGTGTAGAGAGGATGCTTCCAAACACTTTACTGTCTTGGTCTGTTTGCTAGTATGAAGATTTTCTTTAAAAGTTTTTTTGCCATCTCTGAATATTAATCCACTTGCAGCTTGTTACACAACATCAAAGTCAAAATCCCTCTTGTCAGTAGATAATCTTTCTCAACCAACATGAAGATATCATGTCCCCTGTCTGTAGATACATGGTGAACACCACATGTATCATATAACCTCCATGTTAATGGATCATGCATAAATCTCTGAAGCTTCCACAGAATGTCATCAATATCAGGTTCAAATAACCTCTTCAATTCAACCCATAATGTTTTTCTTTGTCATATGTAGGATTTGTTAAACTGAATCTTTCTTTAACTAAACTCCATAGCTTATCCAGGTCATCTCTATTAAATTTCTTTAACATATCATCAAAAGTCTGATAAGCTTCTATATGGTTTCTAACTCTGATAATTTTCCAATACTTTCTTGTGTCTTCAGAGTAAACCTCCCAGTCTATGATTGGATATTTGACCTGTAAGGCTTCAACATAGACTTCTTCCACTGGAACTATCATCATCAATTTCTATAGCTCTTCTTCTGATAATTCCTTTTCCTCTTCAGCTGATTGTTCTTCATTAGTATTTTGCCTCTTAGACCCTTCATGGTCAAGTTTTGTTTCTGCAGTTCTCTTATTACTTCCAGTTGATATCTTAGGAACTAATCTGTCACTCTCCATGGGAACAAAATCTCTTACCCTCTTCATTGTAGTCTCAAATAACTCCTTGATCTCATCAAAGGAAAGTTTCTTCAATTGTTGTAGAGTGTGACTTCCCATATTCTTAATATAATTACACATGTAAGTTCTTTGTTGTAACACCCCCATTTTCGGGACAACGCAGCGAAACATATATGGGTGTTACTTCAGAGTACGATCACACATAATTCATAAAGAACGACTCAAAAGAGACGTTATAATAACATTGGTCCCAAAATAACATGTTTGAACAATATCCCACATTCAACATGTGGTTAAACCATAGTACCACAAAAGTCACCCATCATAATATTAAGTTTCACAAAACAACAAATTGTACCATAACATTTTAACACGGGGATATTTAAAAGTTCAAACATAGACCACGCAAGACCCT
>BQNB010148427.1:0-10526 GCA_026074375.1 Tanacetum coccineum | reverse complement strand
TGGATTCAAGACAAATTTGTTGTTTCAAGTTATCTCCCAATTTACATGTGTATAATCCATTTCTCCTATGCATTTAGCTAGTGTTTTACCATTTTTACTAATAGCACAATCTACTATCATAAACTTAACTACGCAATGATCATCACACAATTTACCTACACTAATCAAATTAAAAGCTAGACCACTAACATGCTCAACATTGATAATTGTAATGGAGTCATGAAGAGTATTACCTCCACCGATGACCTTTCCTTTTAGGTTGCTCCTAAATACGACATGTTCACCATCATACGCCTTGTACGAAGTAAAAAATCTTCTATTCCCAGTCATGTGCTTAGTGAAACCACTATCCAGAATCCAATCATCCGGTAGTAGATCACATTTAAGGCAAACCTACAAGCAAATATAAATTGAAGGTCTTGGTACCCATTGTTTCTTAGGTCCGTTGTGGTTAGAAAATATTGTGCCCATGTTAACCATTCTTGGGTCTTGAAGTAATGCACATACTTTATGTATACCGTACCTTGAGAACGTGAACCAATGATTATTTTGAAAATCATTGTAGTTTTGGAAGCTTGGTCCTAAGCACCGAGGTGTTTTTAGTCTATGATTTGGGTAGGAGTTTTCTCTCCTTTAAAAGGTGTTACATTGATGAGGTGAGGACCTTTGATTATTATAAAAGTTTCTTCTTTCTAAAGAATGGTTAGTTTGAAAGGATGGTCTTTGATTATATAAGTTCAAAGGTCTTATATTAGGAGTTGGTAATAAAGGTCGTGTATCCAAGCCTATTATGTGAAACCGGATGATATTTTGATTTTTAGTTTCGACTCTTGTAATGGGTGTTTGGGTACCTTGAGTGTTTGCAAAACGAGTTTGAGGAGGTATGAGTTTAACAAGACCATTTAATGAATCCCTATTTTTAAACAGCCCCCTGGCGTACTAGTGGCGTGCAGACGCGTCACCTAGCGCGTCAGGCCCTAAATTTTAGGGGTCTTCGTTTTGTCCTTCTTTTATAAACGTAATTCATTTGTTTAGACTTATGGAAGTGGTTTTTTTTTTTTTAAATCCAAGACCTTCCTTATCTTGAGACAATTTTTAACGACTTAACATATCGTCCAAAACAATGCTACTTTTCTTAAATTTTGAAAAATTCAATGGTTCGCCTTGAAGCTAGGAAACACAACCTCTTTAAATAATCAACCTCTTGTGTGAGTACGTCACACCTTTAACAAGGTTCAATCACCTCTTTAGATTTATTAAGCTTCTTTACTTCAAGCTTGAGTTTTATTGACTTTGCTAAAAAGTTTTGAATGTTTATTTTTAAGAGAGGGTTTTTCTTTCAAAAGTTTTTCATAAGTTTTAGTAAATACTTTGTTAAACTTAAGGAGTTCCTCATTCTCCATTTGAAAATCAACAATATTTAAATCATTATTAGAAATAGAAGGTTTGGGATGTACCTCTTGAGAGTCGACCGCCATGAGACATGTTGTGTCCTTTTGTGATTCATTGTCGTCCTCGTTATCGCTCTAAGCTCCTCCGACAAAAGCCTTGTTCTCCTTGGGCTTCAGAAATTCACCAATGAAGTGACCTCCTTCCTCGCAGTTGTAACAACCTCGCTTTTGTCTTGAGCTTTCACCGCCTTTATTCCCAAAACCTTTACCGCGGCCTCTTTCGAATTCGTTAGCCCCGTTACCAAATCGATTGCGCGTCTAAATCGATTGCCTTCTGGAAGTACTTACAAAATTTGCTTACTATCAAATTGAACTCTTCGACTTCGTCTTCATCTTCATCTTCATCACTTCCTCCTTGATTATCGCTATCATCACTAGTTTGTTCCCTGGTGACTTTAGCTTTGAGAGCTAATGACTTTACCTTTTCCTTGGTAGTCTTATAAGCTACGTCATCATTTTCAAAGACCATCTCGTAAACTTTAAGGTTGCCAATTAGTTCGTCAAAAGGAAGTGTAGCCAAGTCTTTGGCTTCTTCAACGGCCGACACCCTTTGTACTTCATTTCAACGAGAGTGCACGAAGAAACTTCCTCACATGATTCTTGCTAGACTAGTCTTGATCTAAAGATCTAGGACTAGTGACAATAACATTGAATCGTGTGAAGCCTCTATCAATAGTTTTTTCATCCAAGATTGAGAACTTCTCATATTTTTGAGTGAGAAGATCAAACTAGCAATCCTTAACTTGTGAATTTCCTTGATGAATGATAATGAGTGTATGCCAAACCTCCTTGGCGGTTTTACACATGAAGACTCTTTCATATTATTTACGCGGTAAGGCATTGTAAAGAATCATCTTGGCTTCATTATTGTTGCCAAGTTGCTTCTTTTTATCATCTTTAAGAAGTTTATATGGTTTTTCAACTTCCATATTTGTTTTTGGATCTTCTATTATGAAAACAAAGTCACCATTTTGAATGACTTGCCATAACTCAATATCTTTGGACTTAATGTAAGTCTTGAAGCGGGTTTTTGAAAAACAAAACCTGTCGGCTTCTAAAAAATGTGGTATTTACATAGGGCAGCCATCGACATAGTTCTCTTGAGACATGGATCTTACTCAACTTTTCATAAACCGAAGATAGGATTTTGAATTTTTGAAAAAGAAGTTTTCAACTTAAAACAACTTAGGGCTTAAATGCTTGAAAACTTGAGTAAACTGCTTTGATACCAATTGTAGAACTGAAGAGGGGGTGAATATTGTCCTTTCGACTTTTTTGAAGTTTATGAAACTTTAAGTCTCAAAGAAACCGAGTGGTGTGGTGATCTACTTAGCAATATGAACAATAAGTAGATAGAGATAGAGAGAGACACCACAACATATACTAGTTCAGGATGGGGGATTAGACCATCCGTACGTCTAATTGCGAATCTACGACATCGATACTATTACTCTTGTATAATCCTTATGGTGGACTATAAACTGTATTACAACTTAGCTCCAGCGATATGCACTAAGATCGGCGCTCACTAAGAAGAGCTACTCCTTACGGTATTCCGCCCTTGGAATCCACCCTTAAGAACTCGTGATTTAAATTTCATATAGGATCACTAAGATCAACTAGGACCACTAAGAACTTCCCCTTGGAAGTATACTAAAACCTCAATTAGATGACCAAATGATCTAAGCTTGATCACTAAGATACGAGACTTCCCTTACAACTAAATTGAATCAAAGTTAATTGTTTAAATTAAGCCTTAACCTAACCTAAATGCTCGATTCTAAAAGAAAGGGCATGAGAAATAAAACCCTCGACTAATGACATACAAGTGTAGATTTGGTACTTGTGTGTCTCTCTTGCAGAGATGTGTTCTATTCAATAGATGATAGAATGAGAAGATTATAACACAAGTGGTGTTAGACTTAGAGGATAGGAGAATATAAAAGAGAGGAAATAAAGAATGGCAAAAGGTAAGGAATACAAGAGCCAGGGAGGGGTATTTATAGGCCAGAAACCTAAATTGGTAAAAACTAATTCGAGTGTCGCGCACTGCATATGCGTCAGCGCGGGACCAGCATGCCAGACACGCATCTTAGTTTTTGAGTTATTTGACGTTTAAATACTTGTTCTTGTTAAACCCCCCAATTGCTTCACGCTTTAACCTTTCTATTATTCTTACACTTAAGGTCAACCAACTCAAATAGCCATTTGATAAAAACATATGTGAAGTGTTTAAAAGAGATTTTGATAGTGTTTGTCTAATATTAAGGAGACAGGAAAGTACCATTTGACAAAAGGTATATTTGGTACTCCTCACATGTAATTATATTAGTTAGAAACTAACCATGGTTGAGTGAATGAGTTCGCATAGTTAAGAAAGAAAGAATATGCCAAAAGAATATTCATTTAGTTGGAGAGGAAGTGAGGATGTTGTGAGGAGGAGAATTTGAAATTTGAAATCAAATTATTAGAGATGGGTTGTATGTGAGTTGTCATGAGTTAGAATTGATGTGATGGATAAGAGCGGCCTAATTCAAATTCAATTTTGAAATTTGAATGTTAAGATAGGTGGGTTGGATATGAGTTGGATATGAGTTGGAAGTGATGTGATGTTTTGGAGTCTAAGGATCAAATTCAAATCTGAATGTTGAATCCTAGGATAAGGTGGTGAGTTGGCGAATTATGTAAGAGAAGTTTTTAGTGTGCGTAGGTGTGATTTAAATTTCACTTTAAGAGTATGTGAGTGTGTGGGGGGAAGAGTATAAAGAAGCTTTGAGTGTGTATGGGGGGAGTTCAAATTTAAATGAGAATGTGTATGAGTGTAGTTGTGAAGAAAAGGGAATGTGTAGGTAAGAATGTAGTGATTTGACACATAGGAGCCTATGTGGTGAACAACTACAAGTAGATACAATGTGTAAGGGAATGTGACTTGTCATGTAGGAGGATAAGCTTGGGAAGGTTTATGTGGAATGATTTGGGGGAATTGGTAGGAATGTTTAGATTGTACGAGAATGTGGGAATTGGTAGAAAATGTTTAAGTAGGAAGTGAGGTATAAGTGAAGTGTGAGGAATATATAGAAGAATGTGAGAGTTTGTAAAACATTTTAATTTAGAAAACGAATTATCACAAACTCAAATAGTCATTAAGACTTAATCCATGATAATCAACAATCGATATGATCACTAATCATCTTGATGCAAACAAGCTAAGTGCTTTGAATCTTAAGTAAAGCACATTCCGTAAAGGGAAAGGATGCATTTATACAAAGGGACCATTGACTTAGTTTGACCAATAAGGGAGTAAAACTCGTTACCCGATTAAAGACAATGTAAATCCAGATTTAGCTTTTGAGGTTGCCGGATTGCATCATTAACTAATCACGAGATCGGTGTATGCTTGTTTTTTGGATTTGTGTGCTTGTTGTTTGTGGTTGCTAGGTCCTTATGTTGCATTAAGTTGTTTTTTCCCATTAGTGTAATTGGTGAGGTGTAGTTAGTTTGCTAGCTGGGTGGCATGTTGCCTTTGGCTTTTAGTAGTTCAAGTCACGACTTGAGGTTAATGTGGTATCTTAGCTACATTTCATTGTTCTTATACACTTTTTTGGTGTAATATATTTTACCGGGGCTGTTCCCCTTTACCCAAAAAAATCCGGATTAAGGTCAAATGAATACTTTCTTAAAATGGTATGTTGAAAGTATGATTACGCTAGGTTTAGAAAAGAAGTTTCGGCCTTGGGTAGATGCGTTTGATAGAGTAAACGAGTTGTCATTTTGTTGAATAACGAGAGGACTTGTTTTATCTCATCTCTAAGTCTAAACCTCGTTTTGAGTGTTTCAAATTGCTCAGGTATCATGTACATACCTTTATTAAAAGATCCACATGTGTCGAGTAAGAGGAAAGTCGACGAGCAAAATTTCGTAAAACAGAATTCGAGTGTGGCGCGTTGGCCACGTGTTGACGCGTGACTAACGTGCCAGAATCGTTGTTTCCGTTTTATGGATTTTGGCTATCGTTTGTGATTTTAAGTGTTACGAATGTTTACTTGTCATCGTTAAAACATAAAGAATGTCTTAGTCAATGTTGTCCCAACAGATGTAAGTGACAAAAGGATATTCTTTTTGTTATTTTTGTATATTTTAGAAAGTAAGTAAATATCGAGGTTTTGGAGATTTGGATTTTAAACTAATATTAACCTAAATATAAGAAAATTAAAATGACAATAAATGTAAATTTGGTGAAAACTTATATGATGTTCTTTATTATTGCCTAGTTTTCTCCACTGAATTTTCCACGCTTTGATTGTTGATTATGGAATATATGTCTAAATTAGTGCAGTGTCTTCTTCTAACCTATACACCTCATAATAATTAGCCTAGTGCATTGGTCCAACTCCTATAACAAATTATTATGCAGTAATTATCCAGCTTGTTAATGTCTCACAATCCAACACCTCACTACAGTCGCTATGTGTTGCACACAAACTTGATCAAAGAACCCAAGGCGACTTAGGTACGTCAATAACCTAGAAAAATTCTAAAATTTATATGGTTCTTAGTCTGACTATAAATAGTTATCACACATTATTATTGTTTAAGATCTAATCAATGCTCAGGCAATAGATAATCACACACACTAACGATAAATCAATAAACAAAAACTAAACGACAATGGACTTCATGGAGTCCTAAGTAAACGCACAAAGGTTTAGCCTATCATAGTATATGAAGAGAAACAAATCAACATATTCAAGCAAAGAATTATAGACATAATTGAATGATTAATATCTTGATGATACACTTGAGTTATATGAAGGAATATACTGAAAATATATTGAAAATCTGTTAAGGTTTGTTCCTTAAAATTTCCTACCAATGGCTTTTTAGGAGTTTTAATTTGTGTAATTTTGTTTATGGGGTTGGTGGTAGGTGACCAGAATTTATAAAAGGATTACCAAAAAAATGGTGCAGAAATAAGGAAGACTAGTGAAGAAAAAATTCTAGAAGAGGAGGTTGTTTGAGAGAAACATAGTGTATGGTTTTAGGTTTTAAAGAGTTTCTTGTTTTAAATTGAGGTGTCAATTCCACGTGACTATAAAAATATAATAAAAATAGAAAATTAGTATAATTTATAGGTTTTGCAGCAACCGGTTACAAAAGTAGTTATAATAGAACAAATTTAAAAGTTATAATGGTTAAATTGTTAATAAAACAAGCTTGTTACTTATATCATTAAAATATGAAAAGTTCGTCTATAATATATAGTTTTGAATGCAAATATTTAAACAAATAAAATAATAATGTGGGCAATTAATAAGTGATGGATGAAGCTATATAGATGCACGGATCACAATATTCTTTCTAATTTCAAAACATGCAAGTAATATGCTAAAAGTGTTTGTCATAATAATGAAACACTGGTTTACACTGTGGGGATGAAAAGAACCAATTTCCTTGTAAATAAATAAACAGAAAAATGAGTTGTTTCGTACTGTGTTTATTTGATATTTTCTATAAAAGTGTATATCTATATAAAATATATGCATCCCATCCCAAAAAAGATTATGTATCTTTATATGATCCTATCATTATTCCATTTGTGGTCGAATGTTTACTTGCAAATGCTGAAAAGTAAGAGATATTAGGAAATACAATGATGTTTCGACTTTCTAGCTTAGATCTAGAGTAAATTGCGATGATAATACGAAGTTAGTTTACACATTTATCGTGCATGATACCAATGATTCCTTTACACAATACGTGGTAAATTATTTGTATATATCCTAGTTTTTTAGTTCACCAAGTCTTCACATTTTTCTTTATTTATCTTACTTTTATGTTGTGGGTGAATCAGTTACATGTGTTAATAGAGCCTATGTTGCCTTAACTATACTAACTGATGAGAAGGCCGATTTTGATATCATATTACTAGATAGCGACTTGAGAGAAGTAGATATGATCACATTCTTGCTATTAACAAAAGATATGGACATACTTAAAATGGCGTTTAGACACTTCTTATATATACATGTATTATTTTTTGCTTTCATGTTTATACTAAAATAATTTGTGTTACTAACTTAAGTAATGAAGGAGGATGAGGCAGATGATGTTATCCTATTACCAGCACTTGATAATGGAGCATTTCTTACGGTCAAAAGAAAACTTACGAATGACTTCGTAATCAATGCAAGACAACATCTGATTAGAGAACGCATTCAAAAGTTTAGAAACTTTAGAGTATCTGTTGAAAGGGAAACAAAAGAAGTGGAAAGCACAAATCCTAGCTATAGAAAAACGAAAGTTTTTGCACAAAGAAAGAAAGAAAATATTATGGCAACAGAAATTCGGATGTTGAATTTCTTGAAAACGAAAGAATTTCGATCACGAGAAGCATTACAGCCAAAAAATGCGATTTCTGTCGAATGGACAAAAGAACTTCATTCTAAATTCCTTAGTGTAGTCCAAGAACTTGGAGAAGGAAGTATGAATTCATTGTTCTTTTTACCTTTGATTTAATTTTGATCAATTTTTACAGCAATATAACTAGTGGTGCACTAATTAAAGTGGGTTTTATTAAATTTGTTAATTAGAGTGTTTTCCAAAAACTATACTTGGTGCTATGGGAGTACCAGGACTTACAAGAATGCAAGTTGCGAGTCATCTCCAAGTTAGGTTCTATCATGAAATCCTTCTTGTTGATTAACATATAAGAGATTCTAATAATTAAGAAGTTGTCTTCTTATAAGCATGATTATCTTGCACATATGAGATTAAGTTATTGTTGGGAATAAAATGCTAAGGCATTCCCACTGCTAGTTATATGGTTCCCACTGCTAGAGATTTTTCCCACTGTTAGTGTATCTCTACCACTGCCAAGGTTTCCACTGCTTGAAGACTTTCCACTGCTGATTGAAGATAAGGATTACTCAGAGTCAAAGACGCGTATTGTTATGTTTAGAATGTATTTTTGTGTATATCCTGTATATTTAGAAGATTTGGTTAGATACTATCATGTACATGACTCCTTGGACTATAAAAGGAGTCCTTAGGTTAAGTAGCAAGTGACATCATATATACACATCTTTCACATACTACTCTCATAGCTTTAAGGTTTTGTAAACCCTAGTACTGTCAGAGTACTCGTATTATTCTCTTAATAATATTAAAGCTTTTTGGTTATTCACTATTTTCATTTCATTTCATTGTTTTCTTCTTGATCACTAAAGGTTAGATTCCGCATAGCCTTTGGTGAAACTCATTAACAAAGTTTCTCTCATTATTACCTTGTGTTTATCCAGGATAACAATAACCTTATAACCTAAGGCATAAGATCCAAGTTTGGGAACAACAGTTATGTTACCAAGGATAATAAGAAATGTCATGTAACATGTTTTCAACACCCATGCGTGATTGTGCAATGGGTTGTTACATAACGCCTTTAATTCGTAGTACAAACCCTTGAACATCCTCTTGGTTTCGACATGAGTCGAACTCAATCCATAAAAAAAACTAAGTTAATAGTTTAATTTGAAATTAACATTCCATAGTGTTACGCTTTTAAAAAGAACTGTTAACCATCCCCACTTCAGCTCGACTCTTTAATAATAGTAACATTTATTAGGGTCCAACAATGAAGAAACATATGAGAAAAATATAGACGTACAAATGAAATACTATAAGAAGATATGAAAAGACCTTATTAAAAATTAAAAACATTAAGTTGTTATAGAATATGTTAGTATCTGTTCCGCTACAATTACTATTTATATTTATTCTTTTAATTTATTATGGTCGTAGAAATGTCGTCATGGATGGCAGTTTGCTCATAAACGAGGAACACCGAGTTCATCAAGCAGTGACAAAATCTCAAGTAATTACTCTCAATATATAGTTAAGTTTGGCCATATGCCTCCTGTTGCAACACATGTCGAAAATCCAAAAGACTTAGTCACTCAAACTGATCATGCCACCTATACAAAGAGCAAAGGAAAACTGGATGTGAATCTCAAGAATAATAACTCTTTTGGTGATTCTTCATTCATTAACTACTGTGGATTAGGAAATATTGAACCAATATATCCTCGACCTAGTATTCAATATGGTTCTGTTGATCATAACTTCCCGCCAAAACAAGCATCTGCTGATTTGTTTGATTTTCTGAACGGCACGAAAGGAGACGCAACATTTTCTGGCACTCAACTCCATCCAATAGAGCTAAACGACAACTACAAATTGGAACAAGTTTCTCAAGATGATGGCCAAGAACTGCCTAATGAGGTTAGTTAACTAGCTTGAAGTGGAAATGCTGTTATAGATGTGATGATCAATTTTCCTTTTTTGTCGTTTTCAAATAAGCTAGCTAAAAGTGGATCCTATTTGAACTAGCATATGATTTTTACCATAATAATGTCTATGAGAGATGGAAACTTTTGATTCCTTGTAATCTATGCATGGTTGTTAAGATCTCGATCCTGATCTTAGGATCTTACGATTTTACAATACTGCAAAGCAAAAACGATTCAGATCCTACATAGGATTTTTACATGCTTAAGATCTTATAGGATCCCGATCTTGACTATAGGATCTTAAAATCTACTTCGATCCAGTCTTGCTTTTCTCGAACCACAAACAAAAAACTATAAATTTATGAGTTGTATTTCGTAAAATTGAAAAAACTACATGTTAATCTTTTTAAATATTTCATAATCATAACTTAGGACAACATTTATATGAAACATTCTTATAACTTTGTGTTTATGATATATAACAATTTGTAGATTTATATAATATTACAAAGACTATTAAGACAATGACATTATAGTATGATCTTACGATCCTGATCCGACTTTACGATCTCGATCTTGCAAAGACGAAAATGATCCTAGGTAAAGGATCTCAATCTTGAAAACCTTGAGTCTATGTTTTAAGTTGTATATCCGAAACAATTAAAGTAACTAACTTTGATAAGGAAATACTATCTATATGATTATATTGATCACTGTTGACTTTGGTTGATATGAATTTAATCAAGAGATGCATAATTACAAAGATAGTTCTAAAGACGAGCTATTCAAC
>BQNB010148425.1:0-16302 GCA_026074375.1 Tanacetum coccineum | reverse complement strand
AATGTAATAGGTTTGGAAGCATTTTAAGCAAGGATTAGTGGAGGAGCTTTTCGATCCAAACTTGATGTTAAACGATCAAATTAGCAATAAAACGAAGAAGGAAATACAAAGTGTGGTGCATATAGGACTTCTTTGCACCCAAGAAGTTGCATCGCTGAGACCAACAATGTCTATGGCTCTACAAATGTTATCCAAGAATATTGAACCCCTCCCATCACCTGCTACACCTCCTTATGTAACTGGAACATGTATACAACTTAGTGAGTCTGGTCTGATACACAATCCGGTTTCATTTTCGACTGTGTCTGTATCCAATAGTTGTATTAACCCACGGTAGACAAACTAGTGAAAAAAGCTAAACTCGCTATTTATATTTTTGTGATGATTAGTAGACCATACATTCAATCCTTTATCAATTGTATCCTTGGTCCAAGGTTGAGGTTGTGTTTTCAGTTTTGTTTTTTGCCAGGGTGGATCTTACATATTTCACTACCGAAATGACCCAACAAAAACTTAAAGTCTCGTACAAGGGTTGACCTAGCGAAAAGAAAAACACGTTGATCAGTTGACTTTGTGGTAAATCTATATCACACACAAATATCATTGGAGTAGTGATCACTACAAGCATCAGATATTCACGTTGTCATTAAGCTTGCATATTTGATGCATGGTACTACTACGTATTTCTTTGTGACTTTGACTTTTGGGGTCAAACATAGAAGCTTTTGAACGCCAATATGGTGTGACTTTCCTTTTTAATGTGTTACACATGACCATAGTTTGACGTAGTATTTATCATTTTGTTACAAGTGATAATTTTTTACGGGAAGTCTTTTACCATTTAGCAATGTTGTGTGTTTAAGATCAAACATCCCAATACACAAATATATTAATTTATGAAACATCTACATCCTCAATATTGTTGAGAAAAGTGACACCGGACTGAAGCAAAACCACAACTAAAATATGAAATGCTATAAAAAATGACACACGGATATAACGTGGAAAACCCAAATAGAGTAAAAACAACGGACAAGAAAAGATACGTTTCACTATGATAAAAATTAGGAGTTACACCTTCTCTAGTTACAAGGATTCTCTTGTGACTAGGAAATATACTACAAACTCTCCAATTAACTCAAACACTACTAGGAGATAGAAAGAAAACATTTTGTATGTGTTGGAATGGGATGCAAAATGGAGCATGTATGCATTGCCTTTTATAGGCAAGATCTTGGCACTTTAACATCACCCATGACAATAGCATAAGCAACTTGCAATCAAGTTATAGTGCAACTTGCAAAAGATTCCCATCTAGATACAATGCATCTTCAATTTAACAATCTCTCACTTGAAGATTAGATCAAGGCTCGGTCAATCTTTACACGACATCCCTCCTTGCCATTTTCATGTTACTTACGTTTCCGTCAGGCCGCGTGAAGATCGACGCCGTATAAACTTGTCACAGTTAATTGCTTTCGTCAGATAATCTGCCACGTTATCATCATTATGAATTTTCAGCATATACACGGTTCCGTCTTCCACTTTCTCACGAACGAAGTGATACTGAACTCGTATATGCTTTGTCTTTGAATGAAATGCTGGATTCCTTGCAAGATACAAGGCACTCTGGTTGTCATAAAATAGAGTAATTTTCTCTTGTTTGTATCCGAGCTCTTCCAACATCTTCAACCATACTGCTTCTTTGCTGGCTTAAGCAGCTGCAACATATTCTGCTTTTGTTGTTGACATCGCCACAACTGACTGCAGTTTTGAAACCCAGCTTACTGTTCCGCCAGAAAGTGTAAACACATACCCAGTGGTTGATTTACTTTCGTCAAGATCACCTGCGTAATCAGAATGAACATATCCCTTGACAACTAAATCCGATTCCCCAAAACATAATGCAACATCAGAGGTTCCTTTGATGTATCTAAGGATCCTCTTCACAGCTTTCCAATGCGCTCTACCAGGTTCCGTCATGTACCGACTCACTACTCTCACTGCATGTGCAGGTCTTGTACAAATCATCGCGAACATTAAACTTCCCTGATGCATACGGTACTCGAGACATCTTCATCCTCTCTTTTTCACTGCTAGGACTCATCTTGGAGGATAACTTGACATTAGTAGGAAACGGGGTTGATATTGGCTAACAATCTTGCATATTGAATCTTTGCAAGATTTTCTTCACATAACTTTTCTATAAAAGCCAAATTTTCCTACTACCTCAATCTCGATGAATTTGCATCCCTAGAATCTTGTTTGCGGGTCCAAGGTCTTTCATCTCGAATTCCCTAGCCAGTTGAGCTTTCAATTTATTGATGCGATCTTTGTTGGGGCCTGCTACCAACATGTCGTCAACATATAACAACAAAATGATAAAATCATCATTTCCAAACCTCTTGAAATATGCACAAAGGTCTGCATGTATGAATCAAATCTCTTGTACCAACACCTCGGCACCTGCTTTAAACCGTACAGAGATTTGTTTAACCTACAAACCAAGTTCTCTTTTCCTTTTTGTTTAAAACCTTCTGGTTGGAGCATGTAAATTTCTTCTTCAAGATTTCCATGAAGAAATGCAGTTTTCACATCTAGCTGCTCTAGATGTAAATCATATGTAGCACACATTGCCAGAACTACCCGAACAGTTGTCATTCGGACCACAGGGGAAAATATCTCGTTGAAATCGATTCCCTCTTTCTGAGCATATCCTTTGACCACCAGTCTTGCACGATACCTCTCCACCTGATCATCACCGTTTCTCTTGATCTTATACACCCATTTGTTTCCAATGGGTTTTCTACCTCCTGGTAGTGGCACCAATTCCCATGTTTTGTTCTTATGAAGAGCTTCAATTTCTTCTTGCATTGCTTCCTTCCAGAATGATGCATCTGGATTATTCAGTGCTTCTTGAAGAGTTGATGGCTCTCCCTCCTCTGTAAGAAGACAATATGCAATGTTGCTCTCCATAACATAATCTGATTGCCACCCTGGACGTCTTCTTTTATGATTAAGAGTACGGGTTGCTGGATCTTGAGACTCATTTATCTCATTCTCCTCGTGCTGAGGTGCGGCTTCAGAAGAATCATTCGACTGAAATTCATTTTCCATCTGTATTGATGTAGTTTCTCTTGTTGTGCTATCACCTTCTTTAATTTCTTGAATTTTGTCTTCCATAAAGACAACATCTCTACTGACGACTACTTTGTGAGCATGGGGTTCTCATAAGTGAATCCTTTACTTCGTCAGCGTACCCCCAAGAACAAGCATTTCTGGATTTTTGGATCCAACTTTGTAGTTCTTGGGTATATTATACATCACGTAACAGGATTTCCAATCTATGAAGGTCTAAATAATTAACCGCTTTCCGGTCCACATCTCCATCATGACTTCACCTCAACTGCAGTTAAGGTGAAACGATTTATCACATAACACGGTATTAACCTTCCGCCCAGAACGAATTTCCTAAGCTTCAGTCGCCAACATGCTCTTGCTCTTACTAACAAGGTTCTGTTCATCCGCTCTGCCACTTCATTCTGTTGAGGAGTGTATGCTGTTGTGAACTGCCTTTTGATTCCTTCTTGCCTGAAAAAAGTATCAAATTCATCACCGATGTATTCTCCTCCATTATCCGTCCTTAAACACTTGATATTCTTTCCAGAATCAAGTTCAACCCGCGCTTTATATACTTTGAAAACTTCAAACACATCAGACTTCTTCTTGATTGGGTACACCTAACATCTCATGGAATAATCATCAATGAAGGATACAAAATAATTTGCTCCTCCCAAGGATTAAACCGGTGCTTGCCACACATAAAAGTGAACCAATTCTAAAACAAAAACACTTCTAGAATTTGAATTCTTGAATTTTAGGCGATGTTGCTTGCTGATAACACAATGCTCACATAAAGGTAAAGGAACCTTTGTGAGGCCAGGATGTAGCTTTCTTTCCATAAGAATCTTCATTCCTTATTACGACATATGTCCAAGCTTCCTGATTCATTTACTCATCTCTAATGACTAGACTATGTGAAACAACCGATTTGCTTCGCCTCCTCTTATTAAATCTCACTTCAGCTGGAATAAGTTTTCAGCCAACTTTTTTCCTCTCATAAGTACAGAGCGCGCCTTTTATGATTTCATGGATCTTGTTTTGTATTTCCACCTTACAACGCAAGCTCATCCAATGTCCCAAAGACAATAAATTCCTTTTTCAAGCCCTCTAGTGATTCGCACATCCTTAATAGTACGAACCGTACCAATCATCATCTTCACCATGATACACAATCTCAATAGTCTTAGTCATAATCATTGCAACTTTACACAGATCCGCCTCCAGAGATTGGTTTATATTGATGAAACCACTCTCTTCTTGCGGTCATATAAAAAGTAGCTCCCGTAACGAACAACCATACGTCTGTAAATCTCTTCCTGCTTTCATTTGCAACCGCTGCTTCACAACACAGAGCGTTACCATCTTCTGAAGTGCTATCGACATTTCCCTGAGGATATGAGGTATTCAAATCTCAACAATCTTTCCTAAAGTGGCCCGGCTTGCCACATTTGAAGCATTTAAAATTCTTCTTCTTTCCTGTTTTAGATTTACCGTGATGTTGAACACCTACTGAGCCAGATTCCATTGACTTCCCTCTCCTTCACCACAAAGCCCTCCCCTGTCTTGCTAGTTTGCTTGTCCTCCCTGTTGTTGCGCCTATTTTCTTCTTCCAGAATGGCGGCGGAAACATCATCGAAGACTAAATAGTCCGAAAGAACATTACTGGTTAAGTTGATGATAACTTGGTCATATGAGTCAGGTAAACTTTGAAGTAGAATTTCAGCACGTTCTTGTGAATCTATTTACAACTCAAAGAAGTGAGCTGAGAAAATAGAGTATTCAAGTTATTAACGTGCTCAGTCATCGAAGTAGATTCCGTCATGTGAAGAGCATAAAGTTTCCTTTTAAGAAATTTTTTTTTGTGGAGCGATCTTGCCTCGTACAATCGAGAAAGATGATCCCAAATCTCCTTTGCACTTTTTTTTCCTCTATGCTTGACAAAACTCCATCTGCTAATGCTAAATGAATATTTGCAATAGCATTTCCGTCCATCTCGTCCCATTTACTATCATCCGTGACCTCAGCTAGCCTTTCACCAATGGCCGCTAAACATTTATCCTTTCTAAGGATAGTCTTCATCTTTAATTTCCACAACGAGAAATTTTCCCATTGAATTTTTCGATTTCAAATTTCGCCGCCATTGCTAGAATCACAATCTACTTTTCAACAAAACTATTATTTGCTAATAATAGTAGCGAACACCTTTTGAGGGAGTATAATCTTATTTATCTTTGGATGTGGAGGGTCCGCTTATTAGTGGCAGCCACAGAGCATACGATAAATAATTATACACACCCAACCTTAGCTCTTGATACCACTTGTTGAGAAAAGTGACACCGGACTAAAGCAAAACCACAACTAAAAATATGAAATGCAATTAAAGATGACACACGGATTTAACGTGGAAAACCCCAATAGGGTAAAAACCACGGGCAATGAAAGATACGTTTCACTATGTAGAAAATTAGGAGTTACACATTCTCTCTAATTACAAAGATAAACACCTAGTGATATCTCTTGTATTAGGAGCTATTTCACAAACTCTCTAACTATCTTCACCCACAAGAACTAGGAGATATGGAAGTGAAATGGGATGCCAAAATGAAGCAATGAAGGCTTCTTTTTATAGGCAACAACCTTGACTCTTGACATCATCCATGACCTTAGCATAATCCAAGTTGTTTTGCAAGTTGCATTCCAAGTTGTAGTTGTAAGATTCCTTTGAGATACAATGTATCTTCATTTAACATATTCGTCCTTGCTAATTATGTGACACGCCTAAATAGATGTTTACATACATTATCTTTAACGTGTTATGACAATATATTCTCTTCGTCTCAAATTAAATATTAACCTTTTAATTTCAAAATGTCCCAATGTCCATTTTATGTTTTAACCAAATTAAAAATGGTTTCGGTAGATGATGATGATATTTGGTTGATGGATATTATATTTAGTGGGATTTTTTAAAACGTTATGCTATATGAAAGTGAACATTTATCTATGACAAAGGGAGTATTTTTTTTTATATACTAAGAGCATTCGATATCCAAGCTGTTCCCGTGGGATTCCCGAGAAAACACGACACGACGGCGCCAACCCCACACCGAACCTTGTGTAGTCCCGTCATGAGTCGTCGTTGTCAGCTAATGTGGTTCGATTCCCCCCCCCCCCCTTTTTCTTTTTTGTTGTTTTATTGTTTTTGTATATTGTATTTGTGTTTTAGTAGGGTTCAGGGGTGCACGACGACACAAGAAATGTGGTGTTATAGAGGGAGGGGTAGAGGTGGGCAAACCGGTTAACCAGTTTGGGTTTCGGTTCGGTCAACTGGAACCTGTTTTGGTAACAAACCGATCCAAACCGGCTCTAATGGTTAACCAGTTTGATTTGGAACCGGTCGGGGGTGAGAAAAACTCGAACCGGTCTAACCGGTAAAACTGGTTTTTTCGGTTTATGTTTTTTTTCGTGGTTTTATGCGCAATAAATTAAATAAACTTCATTTTTTATTTAATAGAACACATAATACGTCGAAAACGAAATACATCGAAAGGGAAAATACATCAAACATAATACATAAACCTAAATCATAATACATCGGATGATCTAGTTGGACTCGAAAAAAGTCATATCATATGTTTCTTCTCCTCCGCTGGATCTAGCCTCGCTAGCAACTTCATCGAGTGCTGCTTCTTCATCCGAAAGTGTTATCGCTTCATGTTCTAGCACCTCTTCTTCCAAGATTTCTGCTTCAAAGTCTAAGCAGTTTTCAAGATTGGATGTGTGTTGAATTCGTTCTGTTGCATCCAGGAGATCCTTTAGACACATACACATTTCCAAAGAAGCTGGTGTTAGTCTTGTTCTTCGGATTGATAACACTCTACCACTTGTTGAGAAAGCCGATTCAGAAGCTACCGAAGTAGCTTGTACACTCAATATATCCAGGCCATGTGGGATAGAACGGGAAAGGTTGATTCCTTTGCTTTCCAAACCCCAACATTATCAAACTCCTTCCGTCGAAAGAGATAGACAAAATCGCTTTTGGACATATCTCTCGTATTCACTGCTCGCTATACGATCATTCTTTGCCCTTTTGTTGGAATTTTATTTTAGCTTGTTTAGCAAATTAGTCATCGGATTCCCTGAATGCGACCTCGATGAAGAACCCGCATCCGCATTCGATGATTGATTTGGTTGACCGCATTTCAAGTAATAAATATTATACAAACCTTGAAAAGAATCGTTGAACCGTTCTTTTGCCTTAGTTGCAAAGCCATCATCAAAAAACTCCAAATCAGTCGAAATCGACTCGATAAGGCACTCTACCCCGCTTACATTAAAACATGGATTCAAAGCGGCCGGACAAGTAATTACCGGTGGCATTCTTTCAAAGTATTTCTTAAGCTTTTTTTTCATTGGGGAAACCATACTTGAATATATACCACCATTAAGTTCAAATTCGCTTAGTTTGGTACCCATGAAGAATATTTGTTGAAGTACTAATGGAGATGTTGGATAATAAACCCCGACAATATTTTCGTGGCAGAGTTAAACACAGTATCTAATTCGGTTAGATTTTCAATAATAGCCCAATTTTTAACCGGAAATTGAATGCACATACCTTGTTCGGACAAAGTCTCATGAAAATATTGCAAAGTATTTTTTTTTGTTTTAGACCACATTGGAACATATGATAAGTGGAATTCCATCTTGTCGAAACGTCTTAATTAGGTGATAAACAAGGTTTCTTCGCTTCTCTACATATGTGAATATAGTGTTGATAGTTTCTAGAACCTGATTTAAATACATCTTTTAACATTTGTTTAGAAGATTCTTTCATTTGATTTATCGGGGCCACCTCTAAACCGGCTTGCACAACAAAGTTAATGATGTGTGCAACACATCGACTATGATAAAAGATACCGTCCATATGTGGATTGTATCTTAACTTCGGTTTGCGAATTGCATTTGTATTATTGTTAGCATTATCCAACGTAATTGACAAAAAAAATTCTTCTAAATGAAACCGGGCAAACACTTTTTTCAACATTCTATATAAAGTAGGTCATGTGTGGGGAACCGAAAAGTCTTCGAATGCAATGACCCGCTTCATCGTTTGCCAAGTTGTGCGCATAACCCAATGTGCGGTAACACATAGGTACGAACCGGGCAAACCATGAGGTACATACCAAACATCCGTTGTTATGTTGACCTAGTATTTAAATTAAGAAAACCATCTATTATTAAGTAGATTAGCCTCTCCATTAATTTCATGCATACACGTTTTAAGAGTAGTACGACCTTACATGATTGTATTTTGCTGCATATGGTTTTGAAACGCCCTCGTCATTGAGGGTTGTTCCACAAAAAAAAAAAGTGGTTTGAATGTAAGCTTGTTGAATCACCAAACCCGTGAATTATTCACGAAGAACATCCGGATTGTACACAAAAAACACTCCCATCTCGAGACATAGATGATTGCCCCACTTCCGGAACCATCTTGAGTGCCTCACAATGCTGATGCATGATATGATTCTTCAACGTCGAGTTGGAATTTTGAGAAAAGAAATGAAAGCAATGCTTACATTGAGCCTTAGTCGTGTTGTTCGACATCTTGCAAAGGTTGTAGTGTTGCCAAATCTCGGGGTTTCGGGTGGTTGTTAAACCTTGAAGAATCATCGGTGCACTTGAAGAACCAACACTGGTGGTAGTTGAACTGGATTGAGTTGCCATTAGTGAAAAAATTCGGTTTTGCTTTGGAGAGTTTTTTTTGCTTAGGATTGTAAGTTGTGTAAGCTGTGATTGTGATTGAATGTGTAACACAACCTCTCTATTTATACTGAAATAAAAGAGCAAAATAACAAACACTACACCCAAAAAGTCAGAAAAACGCTCCTCCACGGCCCCCCCACGTTAGAAAAGCAAGATTCAATTTTTTTTTTAAAGTTCGGAACCGGTTAACCGCCACCGGTTCGAAAAACTGGTCCACGAACCGGTCGAAACCATAAAACCTAGAACCGGTCCCAAACCGCCGGTTTGGCCAAGAACCGGACCGGTTTGGCCAAGAACCGGACCGGTTTTGGTCAAAACCGGGTTTGACCGGTTCTGTTTTCGGTTTCTGGACCGGTTCGTTCCACGAACTGGTTTTTTGTGCATCTCTAAGTACAATTACCATGCAAGTGGGCTTGGGCTCGTGGGTCGCTTAGGGTTGGGCTCGCGCTTAGGCTATAACTTGGACTATTATTTTTAGAATGGTCTTTAACATATTTTTATTTGGTCCGTCAAAAATTGACTAAGCCTGTCTTAGCTATTTTTCACGTATGTATATAGCAGATCGTTATTCAGTGGGTCACAAAAAGTATCAAATAACCGTAAAACGATACTGTACGCAAACACCCCGCAGTGGAGCGCGGGTTTATTAATCTCGTTGTTATACATAGACTAGTTATCTTTAAAAAAATTAATTTTATTACCAATTCAAATTTTGTTTTACACGTTAAATAATGAATGTTTTAAAAGCTATTTTACAAATTTTCTCAAATTTTGATGTTCTCCCGCTCATTTTTTCCCCAAAAGTCAAATTCACTCCCGCTCATTTCACAATACCTACACTTATCCCCTTCATCTCAAACTTTGTATTTTTCTCGTCTCTACCGCCAACCACAAACCATCTTAACCCACCATAGACCCTCGCGATTAGCCAATGCCACTCCCGATTCTAGGTCCACATTTCTACAAATCAGGTTCTTAAATGTTTTATATGTTCAATTTAATCATCAATTTAACGTTTTCATGAGCCAATTTCGTGTTTGGTTGACTTTTGGAGTTAGGGTTCATGAGATGCAAATCTGAATGAACTTTGAACATGCTTTCTTTTGCATTTTTAAATCAAGCGAGAGAAAAGGACTTCGCATATGAACTTCCTATAGGATAAATGAGAACTGTTAAGTGCTACTGTTATGAATTATTATTTAGAACAACTATATTGTGTTATACGAATCTATGATACTTGTATGAGGGATAATGAGAATTATTAAGTGTTTCTATATTAGACATGAGGAGCTTGTTTGATTTGGTGATATTATTTGATTGGATTGATTTTGTGAGTTGTGGAAAAATTTAATGATTTTCGTGGTATTTTCAGGTTATTTATAAATTGGAGATGTGCAAGGTTGTTAATAATGTGATTATGTTGTTGTTTGACTATATATGCAACCTGATTGCTTTAGTGATACTATCTAATGTGAGTGATTTTGTGAGATATGCAACAGTATGCTTTGTCCCTATATATTCTCAATTGCGACATAGGAACAAAATGAAAACTTATCCATGAGACTCAAGAGGGATTAATCTATATAAGTTGAAATCTGTGACTTTTAAATTCATCAAGTGTTGATCTTTTGACAGCCAGAAAATTTTATAGATGTTAATGAATAGTTTTGTGTCGTTTAATTAGTTAGGCGGACCATTAACCGTCAGCGAAGTATATGAAGTCCAGTTACTTGTAGTATTATCTAATTTAATTTAGTGTAGATCCATGTTAACTGACTACCACTTAAATGAGATGAACCAATGATTTTTGCTAACTCTCTAAGCTAAAATTTGCATAAACAGAGCCCATCAAAGTTCAAATTCGCTTAGTTTGGTACACATGAAGAATATTTGTTGAAGTACTAATGAAGATGTTGGATAATAAACCCCCGATAATATCTTCGTGGTAGAGTTAAACACAGTAAGTAATTGGGTTAGATTTTCAATAATAGCTCAATTTTCAACCATAAATGGAGTACACAAACCTTGTTCGGACAAACACTCATGAAAATATTGCAAAGTATTTTTTTTGTTTTAGACCACATTGGAACATATGACAAGTGGAATCCAGCTCGTTCGAAACGTTCCACAATTAGGTGATAAACCAAGGTTACGTCGCTTCTCTACATATGTGAATATAGTGTTGATAGTTTCTAGAATCTGATTTAAATACATCTTTTAACATTTGTTTAAAAGATTCTTTCATTTGATTTATCAGGGCCACCACTAAACCGGCTTGCACAACCAAGTTAATGATCTGTGCACCACATCGATTGTGATAAAAGATACCGTCCATATGTGGATTGTATCTTAACTTCAGTTTGCCAATTGCTCTTGTATTGTTTCTATCATTATCCAACGTAATCGACAAAAAAATTTCTTCCAGATGAAACTGGGCAAACACTTTTTTCAACATTTTATATAAAGCATGTCCTGTGTGCAGAACCAAAAAGTCTTCAAATGCAATGACCCGCTTTATCATTTGCCAAGTTATAGGCTCAACCCAATGTGCGATAACACATAGGTACGAACCAGGCAAACCATGAGGTGTGGACCAAACATCCGTAGTTATGTTGATACTAGCATTTAAAATAAGAAAACCATCTGTTATTACTTGTTTAGCCGCTTTCCATAATTTCATTGCTTCATTTTTATAGAGTAGTGTGACTTACATGATTGTATTTTAGCTGCATATGGTTTTGAAACACCCTCGTCATTTAAGGGTTGTCAAAGTGGTTGAATGGTAAGTCTTGTTGAATTCACCTAAACCCTTAATTTATTCACTGGGCGTAGACATACGGATTGTAACACAAAAAACACTCCCATCTCGAGACATAGATGATTGCCCCACTTCCGGAACCATCTTGAGTGCCTCATAATGCTGATGCATGATATGATTCTTCAACGTCGAGTTGGAATTTTGAGAAAAGAAATGAAAGCAGTGCTTACATTGAGCCTTAGTCGTGTTGTTCGACATCTTGCAAAAGTTGTAGTGTTGCCAAATCTCGGGGTTTCGGGTGGTTTCTACACCTTTGAAGATTCTACGGTGCACTTGAAGAACCCTGTGGTAGTTGAACTGGATTGAGTTGTTTTTGCTTAGGATTGTAAGTTGTGTAAGCTGTGATTGTGATTGAATGTGTAACACAACCTCTCTATTTATACTCAAATAAAAGAGCAAAATAACAAACACTACACCCAAAAAGTTAGAAAAACGCTCATCCATGGCCCCCCCACGTTAGAAAAGCAAGATTCGAATTTTAAAAAAAAAGTTCAGAACCGGTTAACCACCACAGGTTCGAAAAACTGGTCCACAAACCGGTCGAAACCATAAAACCTAGAACCGGTCCCAAACCGCCGGTTTGGCCAAGAACCGGACCGGTTTTGGTCAAAACCGGTTTTAACCGGTTTTGTTTTCAGTTTCTGGACCGGTTCGTTCCACGAACTGGTTTTTTGTGCATCTCTAAGTACAATTACCATGCAAGTGGACTTGGGCTCGTGGGTCGCTTAGCGTAGCTCCGGTTGGCTCGCGCTTAGCTATAACTTTGACTATTATTTTTAGAATGTCTTTAACATATTTTTTATTTGGTCGTCAAAAATTGACTAAGCCCGTCATTAGCTATTTTCACTTATGTATAATAGCAGATCGTTAATTTAGTGGGTCACAATAAGTTCAAATAACCATAAAACACACAATACCAAACACCCCGCAGCGGACGCGGGTTTAATTAACCTCGTTGTTATACAAATACAAGTTATCTTTAAAGAATATTAATTTATTAGCAATTCAATTTGGTTTTACACGTTAAATAATGAATGTTTAAAAGCTAATTTTACAAATTTTCTCAAATTTGATGTCACAACCGCTCATTTTTTCCCCAAAAGTCAAATTCACTCCCGCTCATTTCACAATACCTACACTTATCCCCTTCATCTCAAACTTTGTATTTTTCTCGTCTCTACCGCCAACCACAAACCATCTTTACCCACCACAGACCCTCGCGATTAGCTAGTGCCACTCCCGATTCCAGGTCCACATTTCCACAAATCAGGTTCTTAAATGTTTTATATGTTCAATTTAATCATCAATTTGAGGTTTTCATGAGCCAATTTCGTGTTTGGTTGACTTTTGGAGTTAGGGTTCATGAGATGCAAATTCCGAATGAAACTTTAACATGCTCTCTTTGCATTTTTATATCAAGCTAGAGATAAGGACTTTCGCATAATGAAACATCTATAGTATATAAACTGTTAAAGTGATTTACTGTTTATGAATATAATTAGGAACACGATTATAGTGTTATACGAATCATGATACATGTATATATAATGAGATATATTAGTGGTTTACTATATGTAGACATGTTAGGTAGCTTTTTTGATATTGTGATATAATTGATTGGAGTGATTTTAGTGAGTTTGTGGAAAAATTTAATGATTTTCGTGGTATTTTCAGGTTATTTACAAATTGGAGATGTGCAAGGTTGTTAATAATGTGATTATGTTGTTGTTTGACTATATATGCAACCTGATTGCTTTGGTGATACTATCTAATGTGAGTGATTTTGTGAGATATGCAACATGTTTCTTGACCCTATATATCTTCAATTTGCGACATGACACAAACAAGAAAACTTATCCATGAGATCTAGATGATTACTCTATATAAGTTTGGAGTCTTGAGTTTGTTATTTTTTTAAATTCTGGACAAGTGTGATCTTTGACAGCCAAAAAAATTTATGAGATGTTTAAGAACATTATGTGTCATTTAATTAGTTAGGCGGCCATTAACCGTCAGCGAAGTATATGAAGTCCAGTTACTTGTAGTATTATCTAATTTAATTTAGTGTAGATCCATGTTAACTGACTACCACTTAAATGAGATGAACCAATGATTTTTGCTAACTCTCTGAAGCTAAAATTGAGCATTAAACAGAGGCTTCATCAAAGCATTTATGTGTAGCTAACTCTATAATTAGCTACGACGTCAGAGTAGTAATAAGTCTGTTATTATACCTTTTTGTAGTGTCCTCGCGAGTAATTTATTATTACACGTGTGATTTGACATTGGAAAATTTAAACATAGTAAAAAAAGTCAAAAGTCAAGTCGGACCCAAAAAGTCAAAGGGTAAAATAGTAATTTAAAATATCGAAAATTACGGGTTGTGACAATCAGGGTGTATGATTGAGTTATTTACTGCTGTTGGCTTACTTTAGCTATTTTGCGTATTTGTTTGGATTGCGGGAACCCGGTTTCTATGGAGCTATTGTAAGTCCCTTTTGTTTTCGTGTCTATACTTTGATGTTTTATTATGTTCGTTCAACATGTGTCTTGGGGCTTGAGGCTTTATTATCGATCACCTTCTAATTATCAATGAAAACAAAGTTGTCCTATCTAATTATTACAAGGTAGTTTTCTTGTAATTTTATAGCATCCCATGTTTGGGCAATCTATTAGTTATAGTAGCCTCACCCTTTATGACCCTACTTGGATGAAACAAGATTATAAACTATCACTTCTAAATGATTAGAAATGAGTAACATTCTGTTACCAAATATTTGATTTGTGAATTGGGATTATTGAGTTGTAAAGCTCTTTACTCATCTGTAAACTTTGTTCTCTACCTTTGCCTACTAAATTACAAGGCTCTAACAAGTAAGTGAAAGTTGGTATTGCAGTAAACTTTGGTTTAGAAATGAAAAATTACATAAAAAGTAAACTAGTAAATTGTTTCCATTATTTATTTTTACTTGTGGGCAGAGGGGTTTTGGTGATATTATAGTGGAGTCAATTATATGTTTATGACATAACCTCTTATTGTTTTATGGGATTATTTCTGGTTGGTCAAAGACAAGATTATAGTGCATAAGAAATACATGAAAATCATCATTGTTCATGATTAAATAGTTGAGGAGCAATGACCTGATAGTGTTTTTTTGCTAAGTACCTAAGTATAATTTATTTAATATTTTTATTAAATAAATACTGATAACTAAAAACAAATTTAATTGTTTTTGTGTGTCCGCGTTGTATATTGTTCGAATAATGTTTGCGGTGCTGTTTTAGCCCTTTTCGGCTCGTTTCCAGGTCTCGGGCAAAACTGAAAAGTTGTCAGGAATGTCATTTCACATCAAATTGCTTTAGAGTCCGAGTCGTGAAAACGTGATTTAGATGATCGTTCTTATAAGTCAAGCTAGACCCTAAAAAGTCAAAGATTGACATCGTCACTCTAAATTCGAAAATTCTCAGATGTTACACTCCGCCTCCCGCATAAGCATTCATCGCTTATGGAGTTATGGTACCCTTCATGTTTCATACACATTTTGTGTAGAATTAGTACATTTGGGTGAATTCGATATACTTGGTGAATTATTTTGATAAGAAGTGGTGCATTTTGTAGAGTTTGGTTCGATACACTTTGTGCATAATACATTTTTTGTTTAGAAATGGAGAGTTTGTTAGGATTCGATATGCTATGTAATATGCTTTTTTGATATTTGTATAATTATTAATTTTTGTTACATTTGTGCGTTTATAAATATTTAGTTTTAGATATTTGCATATTATGGGAAAAAGGCCTAATTTGTGTTTCATATCCGTTAAATTGAATACCGGTGCAAAATCTATTGATAGTTTAAATTCGTTGCAATTCTGTAGCAAAATTATTCCGTTGCAATCTCGTGCAAAATTTTATTCGGTTGCAAGTTCCTTGTTATAACTAATGTTACAGCTGATTTTTTTTTATGTTTTTGGAAGAAATATTGTTGAACTGTCCATTGTGGCTACCAGTAAATCATACCAATTGCAACTTTTTTTCCTCCGTTAGAAACCCGTTGCAATTTTTTTTCCAGGGAGCATTTATGCTACGGTAGGAATCCGTTGGAAATCCGTTGCAAATGGGTCATTTGCAACGGATTGGCTATAGATTCCTACCGTAACATTAGCCCAGTTGTGTTGTAGTGTTTAAAGTATAGCCAAGTTTATAACTTCTATCTATTTTCAGTGCTTGTCAAAATTACGGTTTTCAATTATCTCTAGATTGGGTGGTGATGTTATTAACAATTTTTATGCCGAACTTTACAGCTCCAAAGCTGTTACAGCTGATTTTTTTTTTGTTTTTGGAAGAAATATTGTTGAACTGTCCATTGTGGCTACCAGTAAATCATACCAAGAGAAGGTGTCTCTGTTAATTCTATCCAAATTTTTATATTAAAATTGCACTTGTTGCATAGATATAATTATGCAGCATGGTGTGTTGATTTAAATAATGAATGGCAAGACAGGATTGCGTGTAAAGTGCGTATTGGTATATATTGTGTTTTTTATTTTATTAAAGAGAAGTACTTTTAAAGTGTTTGGATTGCTAAGTTCTT
>BQNB010148424.1:0-16303 GCA_026074375.1 Tanacetum coccineum | reverse complement strand
TTAAGAACCCCCAAGTTTAAGCTACAAATTCAGCAGCTTAAATTGTTTTCTAAACCCTCATCCTTTGGAAATAAGCTCATTGACCACCACTCTAAATCTGTTTGGGGTTGGTTGTGGCTAAAAAGCACAATTGTGCTTATTTGCATAAGCTCAAAAAGCCCTTAAGGCTGTGTTTGTTTCTCCCCTGGTGCTGAAACCAATTTTCAGCACCCTTTTTATAGCTTATTGTGTATTAAGAACTTAGGACTTTTTGCTTTTTAGTGTAGCCTATAAGTAGCCCTTTAAGCTCCCTAGATTTTATAGCTTATTTCCCTTTCTAACTTAGCTTAATTTAGGCTTAAAAACCCCCTTTTTCTGTTTTCTTTTTTAAAACTGTCAATTTAGCTTATTTGTGTATCAGCTTATTTTAGGGCTTATTTCTGTTGAATTCAGTTAAAATAGGTAGACATAGCTTAGTATTGTTAGTTAAATCCATTTTCAGCTTATTTTGAGCTCTTAAGCTCCAAGAAAAAGCTCAATAAGCTTTTTAAGCTTATTAACTTTCTGTCATACAAAAAGCTCATCTTTCTAGCTTATTAAGTTGGATTCAGCTTATGTGCCTTTTAGGAAAAATGTTGCCAATAAGCCCCTGAACAAGTTTCCTGTTTTGACTTTTTGCTAATAAGCACTTAGGACTTGCTTTGCATATCGGGGTCCATCTCAGGGACCATTTGTGTAATTTCTACCTTTTTGGTTAACTTAGTTAGTCCCTAGTGTTAACTGTGCTGTTACCTCGTTAGTCCTTTTGTCCTTTCACTGTTAGTCCCTTAGGTTAACATTAGTTAGTTTATTTAATTTAATTAATTTAAATTAGGTTTAGATTTAATTAGTTTAATTACTTTTAATTCAAACAGTAACTTTTAGGGCTTTTTATATTTTTAGATTCCTCAACTTTTTCTTTATTTAATTTGATTTTTTTATTAAGTCAAAATAGCTTATTCCTTTTCTAGCTTATTTTAGAGCTTATTTGTGTTGCATTTGGTTGATATAGATAAAAGCAACTTAGTTAAGTTTAATAAATCACTTTTCAGCTTATCTTGAGTTTTTTAGCTCAAGCAAAAAGCCAATAAGCTGTTTAGGCTATTTGGTATTCTGCCCAAAACAAGCTCATTTTCTAGCTTATTTAGAACACAAAAGTCCAAGTTGCCTTTGTTAATGTTGTGGAGAACAAGCTCTTTTATAACTTTTTAGTTTTAAGTTTTTGCTAAAACTCATTTTTTTTATTTATTTAAATTTTAAAATTAATTTTAGGACTTTTTTTTTATAATTTTTGTTTTAGCTTGCTAATTTATTTACGATAAGTCTTTATAATGATATTTAACTTTAGTTAATGTAGTTTATATTATTTTAGTCAATCATTTTTAGCCTAATTATGTTCCCCGTAGATTTTTAGGATTCCCATTACCACTGTTCATGCTCCCGTAGTTTAGGTATTTATCCATATAACTATTTTTGTTCCCCGTAGTTTTAACCAAGGTTCCCAATTTCCATTGCTTGCTTCCCGTAGAATAATTTTAGTTTTCTTTAATTAATTTTAGTTTATCTAGTTAAAATTCAACAATCAATTGTTTCTCAATTCAATCATCAATTCATTCGTATCGATTTACCATTCCAGCATCGTTGGTGGGATTTACGTCCCGGGAAAAAACTCTATACTTTTCTCGGTATCCATTGACTCTGCTTTAGACTATTCCTTACTATACTATTTGATATTTTATTATATTTTAAAATTTTAAGTGTTGTTGAGAGGTATCAATAAACCGGTGGTTTGACCAATGACTACTGAATTTGAAAATTATAACTGTTTTTACAGAATTTGATTACTGATTTTGAAAATAAGCTCAAAATAAGCAAATTTTGTACCAATTTGCCAAGATTCTTACGATAAAACCGTAAGCAATCTATCTCGATACAATCGAGATTAGCAAATTAAGCTCTAAACTGAATAGCACATTTAAGCAGTTTGACTTATTGACCTAAAATAGCTCGTATGACTAAAATAAGCTCACAAAATAAGCTAAAAATTTGATAAAAAACAAATTCAGCAATTAAAGGACTCAAATACAGAATAAGCACACGAATATAAGCAATTTTGATAGAAAATAAGCTCAAAATAAGCTGCCTAAATAAGCTGTCGGAATAAGCAATCTGAATAAGCTCTCCAAAACACCACTAAATCACTTGTAGCTCTGATACCACTTGTTAGGTCTTGAATATAGGATCAATAAGCAATAAAGTGTTTAGTCTAGAGAGATGAAAGTATGGAGAAGAAGGAGGAAAGAGGAGGATTAGAAGAAAAATGATTAGAATGAGATTAAGGAAACACTAGAGACATTATTAAGAACACAAAGACACTCCTCACAAATGAGGTGGGGGTGGGGTTCATTTTATACCCTATTACAATGAAATGAACATGGAGCCATTGTCTTCTTGACATTTTTACAATTTTAGCCCCTTTGACTTATAGGTATTTGTCTATTTACCATCTACCTATCCTATACCCAATAAATATTTCATTATTTTATTACAAGACATTTATTCTCAATAAGATTGTCACTTTTATCAATCCTAACACTAGGGATCTATCGGTATTTGAAAATACCTCAAAAATCCATCTAGAAAACAATAAAACTCATTTCCGGCTAATCTTTTCTATCTTTGGATCTATTTATAGCAATGGAATATGATCTTTTTGTCGTCGCTTCATTTAATTTCCTATAGTCAATACAAACTCTCCACCCAGTAACTAAACATGTCGGAATTAATTCATTCTCTTCATTAGCAACAACGGTTATTCCACCTTTCTTTGGAACACAATGCACTGGACTAACCCATGGGCTGTCGGAGATCCGGTAAATCATTCCGGCATCAAGAAGTTTTAGGACCTCCTTTTTAATTACCTCGTGAATTTTGGGTTAACCCATCTTTGACTTTGAACTGTGGGTTTGTAATCATCCTCTATCAAGATTTTGTGTGTACAAAAAGAGGGTCGATACCTTCTGATGTCGGTGATTTTCCATGCCAATGGCCGTTTATGAGATTTGGATCACTTTTAAGAGAGCATTCTTTTTATCTTCTTTTAACCTTTTGCTATAATCACTGGTAAATTTGTCGTTTTCTTATAAAGTATGCATAGTCAAAGTGAGATGGTAAAATCTTTTACTTTGTTACGGTGGTTCTTCAATGAGGTTTTGCCTTGATTACTTCTCCTTGCTTTAGGTCCATCGGAGGGAGTTGAAACGGGTCATTATTTAATAATTTTTCAATTAAGCAAATATCTCCCTCCGGATCGCAATCGGCATGATCAATTTCTGGTGAAATCGTAAATCAATACCTTGAGATTTAGCTTCGATCTCTTCTAAAAATGAAATCATAAGTAAGAGGCTCAGAAGTCAGGGTGATTGCCACCCGAAGTTTTTTAGAAAAAACCCTAGCAATTCCAGAGCTTCATCCTCACAAACCTCATCAATGATGTCTAATTCGGTTTACCGATTGTTATTTGTAGTGGAGTATCTCGTAGTTTGATTCTAGGATTAAAAGTGTTGGCTTCGTTTCATACCCGAAGGTTAGTTCTTTCCATAACATCAATTATGGCACGACTGGTTCTTAATAGGATCTCCTAAGTATGAGAGGTACTCAAGGATCGGCTTCAAAATCTACAACAACAAAGTCGGTAGGAAAGTGGAACTTTCCCACTTTGACATAAACGTCTTCGGCGAGTCCTTTAGGATGAGTTATGGATTGATCCGCTAACTCAAGAGTCATCCGAGTGGGGGTAAGTTCAGGTAAGGTAAGGATAACTTTTTTCCAAAGGAAAGAAGATAAGATTTATGCTCGCGCCAAAGATCAGCCAAGGCGTGACATTACAATCATTATCATTTAAATATTATTATTTTTGGAAAATTACATGGTATAAGTACTTTCAGGATCTCCAAGCTTTTTGGGAAGCTTTTTGAGGAGCATCGCCGAGCAATTCTTTTCAACGGTATCTTAGCTAATTCAAGCAACTTTTACTTATTCATGAGCAAATTCTTAATCGTAGGAGCAAATCTTGGCATAAAAAACAAAGCATCTACGAAGCTAATGTCAAAGTGTAAATCTTGGAACATTTGAAAAAATTTCTCTTTTTGATAAGAAGCTTTTTCATGGAACTTTTGATCATTACGCCGTGAAGGATACGGAATATTCGGCTTAGGAAAATCTTCGGAACATCGGGTTCCAGGAATTGAAAGGGATTAACCGGAGGTGGTGTGAAGCTGTTACTTCCTTGGAAAATTTGTTTTCTTTATCCGTTGTCTCCTCGGTTTCTCGTTCCATCTACCTTTTTAGGAGAAGGATTAGTAGGAATCGAGGGTCCCTCGTAAGCAACACCACTTCGAGTAGTGATTGCTTTCATCTCACCCTTCGGGTTTGGAATGGTATTACTCGGAAGAGTACCCGAAGTTGAGGCTTGGTTTTGAAACAATACATCTTATCATGTTTTGCAATTATTTTGAAAAGTAGTGTGTTGATTCATTCATGGACGGGCTTGTTGAGATTTTATCTGTTTTGAAATTTACTTTCTTAAGGTCTCCTTTCAACAAGTTGATTTGATTTGGCATGTTTCTCATTCATTTGATCATCTAGTCCTACTTGAACTTGAAAAATCATTTGAAAAATCTTCGTTGAAACTTGATTATTAGGAACTTGAAAGGCTGATTTTGAAATCCTCTGATTTGAACATTGGAGCCAAGATTATTTTGAACTTGAAAACTTGATTTCCATGAAAAATATTTCCGATTAAAATTATTCCCTTGACTTGATTTTGATTTTTACCTATTTTTACCATTGTTTCGCACCGGAGCAATACGCCGGGTGGTGCCATTTGAATACTAACCGGTTTTGAGGGTAAAATGATTATAAAAAACGTTATGACGCTTAAACACTAGCTTGATTGTTTATCGGTTTTAGGACAATTGTATACTAAGCATGAGGCCCACTACATGTAAACGCAAATTTCCTCAACCGCATTTAACCGGATTTTAGTGGTAGTGACAACTTTTTTAGAAACAAATCTCAACTAAGGTCGCAAGTTGATCCGCAAAAGGTTATTAATTCTCTCTCCGTTATATTTTCTAACCTTCCCTAAAAGTAGTATTTCATCCTACCCCCCCCCCCCCCTTAGAAACATTCGATTTATTACGTGAATAACGAACTTTTGATTTGTTTTCAATTATGTTCAAAGCCTCTCTAGTCGTCTTACTCAAAAGATTTCCACCTGCCGCGGCATTTAAGGAGTCTTGATCGTTCTCGTTAAAACGTTATAGAAGGTATCATTGAGTTAACTCCGTAATTCCGTGGTGAGGACCAAGCTCTAAGCATTTTCCATAATTCGTTACCATGCTTCACTTAAAGTTTCTCGATTTTTGTGTAAAACGAGAAATTTCATTCTTTAAGTGAGTGGTTTTCGAAGGAGGGAAAACTTGATTCACAAATTTGGTTACGAGATCCTCCCAAGTCAAGATAGAATTAGGTGGTTCTTTCTCGTACCAAACTTTAGCGGCTCCCTCAAGTGAGTAGGGAAACATCATAAGCTTAATAACATCATTTGGTACATCCCTAAATTGTAAAATCGAGGTAATCCTTTTGAAACTATTGATATGAGCATGAGGATTTTCCCTCTCATATCCGTGAAACAGGTTAGCTTGAGCTAGTTGTAACAAATTCGTCTTGATTTCAAAGTGATCCACATTAATTTCTGGTAAAACGATAGCTTCTCCATACCCTTCCATGGGTGCACGAAGTAGCTCTTCATTGTTGTTCATGCATTGGTGCACTCAACATAGTTACGAAGCTCGGGTTCGACTACGTTTGGAGCACGTCCTCTATTTTGACGTCTCGGAATGGTTACGGTTGAATTATTTGGAAAATTGGAATTTCTAGTGTGGTTATTGCCTCTAAACAGACAAACAATGATAAAGAATTGAGAAAAGAAAATATTTTTGTTTACCGAATAATCAACAAACTTAGGGTAACTCTCTTAAGTAAAATAAATTTTACAAAAGAGGTGCGCTTTTTTTGTAAGTGACACAAACGGTAAAAAAATTGAATCTTTAGTTCGGAAACTTATTGATGGATAATACTTTAGTTGAAAGTATTATTTGTTGGTGTTCTTTTACCAACTTGGTAAAATTTGTATTTCTTATATTCACAAATTCACAAGAAAAATCAAAAAATCCGGAAGAGCAAATATTTTTGTATTTTTCTTATTTATTAATCTTCTACTTATACTAAAAAGAAAAGAAAAATATAATTTTTTTACTTTTTTTATTTTTATTTATTTTTAATTGATTTTCTCAAAAGCGTAACTTTCGAAGACGAAAGGTTCTTCAAATCACGATCGACAAATGCAAACGAAGGAATCTTAATCACAAATCTCCGGCAGCGGCGCCAAAAACTTGATGAGTACTTTTAATACGTATAATAATATAAAGTAAAGAAAATTCCAAAACTACCCTTGAGGAAAAAGGTAGTAGGAAAAATCTTACAAAAATACTACACGTTTAACCGGTAAGTGATTACCGGGTCGTTTTCCCAAAGACTTATGAAATTGAGACCTCGTTTGTTATTTGGACAATGACTTTAATTGGTTCGAAGATGATTTGTTTTATAAAATCCTAATAGTAAGCAAATAAAAGGACAATTAAACCTAACTATGAAAAAACGATAACGGAAAATAAAGTAAACACGACAAATAAGCTATAACACTAAAATTAAACCCTAAATACTTTTCTAAACCTTTTCTAATCCTAAATGACTATTTAAAAGTAAAAAGCTAAGGAAATTCTAAACCGAGAGTAATATAAGCTAAAAACGAAGAAAACGAGAACGGGGGTCGAATCTCGTTCTTTAAAAAGTGAACTTTCAAAATATTAACCATACGAACGTAAGTTTCAACCTAAACCTATAATATGATAAAAGAAAATTTTATAAAAAAGAAAATTATTTTTTTGATAATTTTTCTATTTTTTATGATTTTTTAAAGTTTATAACAAAATTAATTCACGAAAAATGTAAAACTTTAAGCTAAAAATCCTAAAAAATATCTAAAAATAGCTTATGATAAGCAAGATGCAGGAAAAATAAGAAATCCTAAATTGCTAAATTAAATAAGCCGGGAAAATTCAAATAAGCACTCGAAGTGCTTAGAATTCATAAAACTCAAAAACGGGTTAAAAGGTTTGATTATGCAAAATTGGACATAAAAGTCCCAAGGGCACGTTGGTGAGGGGAGTGTGTGTTGAGGCTTATAAAAGGGTTGAGGCTAAGTTGAGGTCGGGGGTTCGAGTCTTGCTCACCCCCGACTTCTTGGTCCTCTTTTTTTTGCAAAAATCTAAAAAAGAAAATGTATAAAACAGCTCATTAATAAGTTGTTTTTGTGAAAACAACTTTTTTCTAAATCACTAATAAGCTAGTTACAGCTTAAAAATCAGACAAAATACTTAACCATTTTTTTTACTTTTAACAAAACTAAATAAGCTAAAATACTAAGATAAGCTAAAAATAAGCTACAACTAACTTAAAACTAACCTTCTAAGCTACTTTAATCTAGAAATAAGCAAATTGGATAAGCCATAAGTTGAAAAATCAAATAAGCACTTATACTAAAACTAATATAAACGTACAGATAGCAAACTTGAGTTATTTGCAATAAGGCAAACAGATCATTTATAGCAATCTACTTATACTATACTTTTATTTTTTAATTTTTTAAAAAAAAAAAAAAAAAAAAAAAAAAAAAAAAATTTTAAAAAAAAAAAAAAAAAAAAAAAAAAAAAAAAAAAAAAAAAAAAAAAAAAAAAAAAAAAAAATTAAAAAAAAAAAAAAATTAAAAAAAAAAAAAAAAAAAAAAAAAAAAAAAAAAAAAAAAAAAAAATAAAAAAAAAAATAGCCTGGCCTATAAGCTACTTGAAACTATATAAACAAAGCATTTTGAAATTCAAATTTAGCACTGAAAAAGACAATGTAAAAGCTACCTATGCTGTTTTGGTTTTTCTAGAAAGCTAAAATAAGCTAATCCTGACTATATGAGCTACAAACAACTTAATTTTAACACTAATAAGCTAGTTAAGGACAGGAAATTAAGCAAAACTTATGGCAATAAGCTAAAAAATCACAAATAAGCACTTTGATATTAAAATGCTAATCTAAACAGGGCCTTAAGGGCAAATCTTAAGCTTATTTAAGATATGAAATGGATCCCTCTATGGTTATAAGCATACATAACTTAAACATTGGCGAAAAAGCTAACTAGAAACAAGAACAAAAGACATTTTGAAAAAAAAAAATGGATTAAGAAAAGACTATTGAAAAATAGCTATTTACCTTAGTACATACTGAGTTTACTTTTGGTTTTTGAAAGACAAATTGCTAATTTATAAGCTTAAAAAACAGATTACCATATTAAGATTTTTAGACTTAAATTAAGTTTAAACCAATGAAGATTAGCCTAAATCTACTTTAGATATAGCTAAAAATTAAGAAACTTAAACAACTAATTAAAAAGTCTGAAATTAAGATTGAAAATGGCCTTTTGGCCTTTTGACCTTTTGTGCTACTGATGCAGTTTGCACTTAGATGACCAAAACTTAATTTGCACAAATGCAGGCTTAAGGATATGTGTTACTACTCTATACTAACCAAAACAAGAGTAAATAAAGAAATGAAAACGGCTAGATTAAACTTAAGCTAACAACACATAAGTAAACTAAAGAACTAATTTCCTTAAAATTCAACGCTCTATGCTAAAAATTGTTCAACCACTTGGCTAAACCTAATCAAAGACTATAAATCTTCCTTAATAAACCTAAGAATGAAATTTAAAACCAATTTAAGGAACCAAATGGTGTCTAGCAGTATTAACTCAACGTTAGTACTGCTTGACCCAAACACCTCCTTAAATCATTTAAAACCATTTTAAGCTTATAATATGAGATTTAATGCTTAAAAAAGTAATCCCGATATTTATATAAGCGAAATAAATAAACCTAATTAACAAATTTAAGCTACTGAATAAACAGAAATCATAAACCTTAAGCTAATGCTACTATTTTTTATATTTTTACTGTTTTATAACAAATAGGTGCAAACTAAGACTTTAAACTATCAAAACTGGCTATAAGCAACTTAACAACTATATAAGCTTATATTAAGAAAAAACTATAACAGCAATAAGCAGTTAATAAGCAGTTAATAATCTAAAAATTCAAATTAAGCTATAAACAAGTATTTGAGAAACTTACAATATGCCTTTGCTCTAAACAAGGCTTATCAAGTTGCTCTGTGAGCTATCAACAAAGCTCCCGCTATATCCTATGATTAGCTGGTGAGGTCCTGGAACCCTATCCGGAGTCTGGCTTCACTTTCCATTTTATAAGTTGTGGTATATTTGGGTGGATTTGAGTCTTTAATAAGCTTAGTTAAGCTTTTGAAAGCTTAACTAAGTGAATACTAGCTTGTAAGTTAAAAATGACACCTTATTGAGATTTAACAAATCATTAAAGAGCTTTTTATACTTCTTAATGCTATTAAACTGAAAAACACTTTGATAAGTTGACATTAAGAATAAGAAAACACACTTTTATTTAATATTGAAGATGGATTACAAGCTTAATGAAAAGGTAAAGTTCATTTATCTAAAACGCAATAAGCTAAAATTACGTAAATAGCTAACATTAAACTACAAGCTACACTAAGAAAAACCTATCTATATGTCTTTTTATTGTTTTTGTGAGTGATGTGAGGAGCTTATTTAGTATAGGCCCGAAGATGAGATTGCCTTCTGGTCTTTTCACACAGCTCCTCTTGGATTTGATCTTTGCCCTTGATGAATCTCTCTAATCATTGGATACCCTGCCTTCACCGTTGGATCAAAGATGTGATCACACGGATTGCCAGCGTGGCATTCCTTATGTCAGAGCCTTGTGCCACTTTTGGCTTGCTTTTAGTGTAAAAATCCATTTCAAAGTATGTTTTTTTGCCTCAAATCGTGTCATCTCTCCTTTTAGTTACTAGGCCAATGAGAAAGCATTTTGGTTGGACGTTATGATGCTGAGCTGTAAGCTGGTAGTCGAAATCTCTTGGTTCTACGTCATTAATTGGAATTTTACCCTTTGTTTTTTACTGATTGGTTAATTGAGAAGAATGTGGTGAATAGCAAAAAATAGATTTTCGCGCCTTTTTAACTTAGTCGTTTGAGGTTTGACCTGGGTTTGGGTGGTTTGACATGGGCTCGGGTATAAAAGAATGCGGGCACTGGGTTATGATTGGGCTTGGTGAAAGGGATTTAAGTGGTTTTAGTTATAAAAAGATAACGACCATTAGTCTTTATAATAAAAAGACTAACGGTGTTAGGGTTTAAGGACTTATTGTGAATTTGTTTTAACATTAAGGCTCATTTGGGTGAATTTTAAGGGTTTGGTCTTTTGTGAGGTTGGACCTATTGTTGACAAGGTTGACTTTTGTGACGCCTTTTGCTAGAAACTTCCGGCTCTTGTGCACTCTTTCCATTCCCGTGTTCGTGTTTGTCCGGTTTTGACCATTTTCTTGTGATTTTTGCAATATCCGTACCTACACATTCACAAACAACAAAATACACAAAAAATACAAGCATATTTATTTGCACATTTTGATAATTTAAGGGCACAAATTTTTGGTATATAAAAATGATATGTGATTTCTTACTTCCATTAATAATTGGTCAAAGGATGTTGGAGGGCAATCTTGTATTGGATAATACTAAAAGGGGTTTAATCATCAAAACTTTTTCAAAAATAACCACCATTTAAGTAAGACTTTTGTCCATCAGGAGTACAACACGAACAGGTTTGCATGGCCTAGTGTTAGTACTGCTTGGCCTGTTAGTTATGATAGGCGGCACTGTTTGTACTGCTAGGGCCAGTGTTTTAGTACTGCTAGGCCTGTTTTTTGATACTAGACCTATTTACCCAAGATCTGGACAATGTAAGACAAGTGGATCTTTGTTCAAATATATCAAGAGGACTTAATACACAGAACTAGCTTTTAGACCTAATGACTTCAAACAGATGTTAAACCTTTTGCGGGTTCAAAATATGACTAATGCTGGGAATAGCAAGTAGTTCATACTGGTATGGGTAAGCTGGATATTGACCTTTACAAAGTCAAGATAGGTTTGGAGGCCTAAGGAAAATTACTTGGATCATGTGTCCAAAGACAGTGATCATTCATGCTCAAGAAGGTTGAGTATGTTGACAACAAAGGGATTTACAAAGTATGTATTGGCTTGATTCTTAAGAGATATTTCTCTTACTTTTTGTGTAGGGCATCCAGGGATCTTGTTACAGGATTCATGCGGGTGGTAGTAGATAGTGGTTTGCCTAGCATATGACTGGTAACAAAGGCTTATCTTTTAGACTATGAAGAATTAATGGAGGCTTTAGTGGCCTTTGGAATAGAATCCCAAAGGAGGTAAAATAACGGGTAAAGGTTTTAAAATCAAAAACTGCTAATTTTAGACTTTGATGATGTTTATTTTGTAGATGAAACCTTAGTTCTAACCTTTTCTCGTCTCACAATGTGTGACAAGAAAAATTGTGTCATTTTTACTGAGTCGGGAATGCCTTATATTGTCTCCTAGCATTTAAGTTTTGATGAAAGTCAAAGTTGTACTTAGAGCTCCCTAGAAGGAATGATGTGTACAACTTGGATTTAAAAAACATTGTTCCTTTGAAGGTAATAACTTGTTTTTATGCAAATGCAACAGCAGTATGAGTCAAATTTTTGGCACAAGAGATTAGGTCATGTGTAATTTAAAAATATAACATAAACTTGTTAAAGGTCACCTTGTTAGAGGTTGACATTCAAAGTTTGTGAATACCACACTTGTGCTGCTGAAGAAGGGGTGTAAGCAAACACAAGGCCTCTGTAAGGGCCAAGTTAGAAAGAACATCGGAAAGCCCTAGGAATTACTTCATTGGACTTATTTGGTCATAGTCTATGTAGAAAATTTTAACAAGAAAAGGTTCTGCTTGGTTGTGACTGATGGGTTTTAGCAGATTTAGTTGGTATTTTTCTTAGCTTACCAAGGATGAAACATTGAAATCCTTGAATCTTATCATAGGCTTAGAAACCAATTTGAATCATAATGTTTAAAAAATCGTTAGGATATGATAATGGGACAGAGTTTGAAGAACCATGCTATGAATTGAATTCTGTGCTAGAAGGAATCAAAAGGGAGTTTAGTTGTAGCTAGAATCTCACTGCAGAATTGGTGTTGCAGAAAGAAAACACAGGACCATAATTGAGGCTGTAGAACTATGTTAGCAGACTCACTATTACTAATCCATTTTGTGCAGAGGCAGTTAATACTGCCTGGATATGTAATGAATAGGGTAGTGGTGACCACTTAAAATATGACACCTTATGAAACTATTAATAGGTAAATTACCTTAGTTTAGTTTTTTGAGACCTTTTGGTGCCCTTGACTATTTTGAGCAACTTAGATTCCTTTAGGAAAATTTGATGACGGAATTGCAATCGAATGTTATTTGCTTGGATACTCTACCTCTAGTAAAGCCTTTAGAGTATAAAACAAAAGGACCAAAAGGGTAGAAGAGAATCTGCACATCAATTTTCTTAAAGATCAACCAAATGTGATAGGAACTGGTCCTAATTGGATGTTTGATCTTGATTTCACTCACAATTCAATGAATATATTCTTGTTAGTGTAGAAAATCAAGTTAAAGTGATGCATGTAACAGATTTGATGGGTTGAGGTTCATTCAGGAAAAAATAAAGTATCTACTCAAGAAGACATACTGCTTCCAATACAAACCTTATAGGACAAGATTCAGTAGAAGATGTTGCTCAGCTGCACATGAAATACCTTCTGAAAGTTCTCCTAAAGCCAATGATGTACAAGATTCAGAAGATGCTGGCTGACAAGGATGAAAACATAAGGATGAGAAAGTGAAACAAGTCTTACAGATGACATGGGAAGATGTTACTCAAGAATGGGTGCTAAAGCTATGAATAATGTTTCCAGACAAGCCTTTGAAGAGAATAAGAGTGAGAATTGCGCATCTCAAAAGAGGAAGGTCAGGCTACACAGTAATAACAAACTTAGTACTGATAGGCAATTTGTTATTACTGATAGGCATCTGTTTAGTACTGATAGGCCATCTGTTAGTACTGACAGGTCATCTGTTAGTACTGATAGGCCATCTATTAGTACTGATAGGCCATTTGTTAGTACTGATAGGTCATCTGCTAACACATCATATGTTAGTGCTCCTAGTACTCCCATAGGTGCAAATGCTAGTGAATCATCATTTGTCTATCTTGGAGGAAAAATATCTATTGATGCATCTACTCTCCCTAATGCTGATTTACCTATTGATCTAAATATGCTGACTTGGAAGATGCCTTCTGTTACTATCCAAACAGATGGAATATTCAATGGAGCTTATGATGATGATGATGAAGATGTGGGTGCAGTGGCTGATTTCAACAACATGGATAACACCATTGCTGTCAGTCCTATTCCCACACTTAGAATTCATAAGGATCATCCAAAAGGACAAATTCTAGGAGATCCTACATCAGCAGTTCAAACAAGAGGGAAGATTCAAAAGGCTTCTTCAGCACAACAAGCCTTGGTAAGTACTTCAAAAAACAGAAACAGAACAAATCACAAGGATCATCAAAACTATTTGTTTGCATGTTTTCTCTCTCAAGAAGAACCCAAGACTATATCACAAGCCTTACAAGATGAAAGCTGGGTTGAAGCAATGCAAGAGGAATTACTTCAGTTCAAACTACAGAAGGTTTGGGTACTTGTTGATTTGCCATATGGGAAAAAGGTAATTGGCACAAAGTGGGTCTTCAGGAATAAGAGGGATGAGAGAAGTATTGTTGTGAAAAACAAAGCACGGCTTGTAGCACAAGGGTTTAGACAGGAGGAAGGTATAGATTATGATGAGGTTTTTTGCCACATGTTGCCAGATTAAGCAATTTGGTTATTTTTAGCTTGCATCATAATGGGATTTAGGTTCTACTTAAATGGATGTTAAAAGTGCATTTCTTTAAAGCACTATTGAAGAGGAGGTGTATGTTTATCAGCCTCCAGGCTTTGTTGATCCTGCTCATCCAAACAAAGTTTATAAGGTGATCAAAGCTCTTTATGGTCTACATCAAGCTCTTAGAGCTTGGTATGAGACACTTTCTTCTTTTCTAATGGAAAATGGTTTCAGAAGAGGTACCATAGACAAAACAGTGTTTATCAAGAAGAAAAAAAAGTGAAATTAGGTTAGTCTATGTATATAGTGGATGACATTTATCTTGGGTCTCAAGATGTCTACGTGTACAGTTGTTTGAAGATTGTATGCACAATAGATTCCAGGGATGAAACTCACTTTCTTTTTGGACTTCAAGTAAAGCAACAAGCTGATGGTAATCTTTTTAGTCAGGATAAGTTAAGTAGGCTGACATATTTTAAAGAAGTTTGATTTTTTGTCCATCAGAACAGCTAATACTCCTATTGAGTCTAATAAATCACTGGTCAAAGATGAAGATGGTATAGATGTAAGATTGTTCAATGTTCTACAAGTCTTGATGATTGGCTCTCTAATGTATTTGACTGCATCAAGGCCAGACATCATGTTTGCTGTTTGTGCCTGTGCTAGATTTCAAGTCACTCCAAAAGCCTCACACTTAAATGCAGTAAAAAGGATTTTTAGGTACCTCAAACATCAACCCAAATTAGGTTTTTTTATGGTATCCTAGGGATTTCACCTTTTGAACTAGAAGCTTGCTTAGACAGTGACTATGAGAGCCAGTCTTGACAGGAAATCAACTACATGTGCTGATTATTTTCTCTTGGTAGAAGATTGATATCTTGGCCAATGCAGAAGCACTCGCTCACTCTCTTATGGCAAATTCTACTATCTGACGGGCAGAATACGTTGCAGTGCTAATTGTTGTGGGCAAGTATTATGGATACAGAATCTGATGATGGATTATGGTTTCAATTTCATGAACACCAAAACCAATTATTTATAATGAGAGCATATAGTGTTATCAAGAAATCCTGTTGCTCATTCTAGGACCAAACATATTGAGATTCGATTTCATTTTATAAGAGATTGCTATGAGAAAAGACTAATGGAAGTTATCAAGATTCACAATGATCATAATGTTGCAGATCTTCTCACCAAAGGATTTAATGTTACAAGATTTAACTTTTTGGTGGAGTAGCATTGGATATTGAATCTGTAAGCTACAATTGAAGGATGTGGCAGATGTTTTTTTGTACAGTTTGTATAGAATGTTATGTGAGCAGACAGATTTACCAATGGTGATGTCTTTCATTCAGTTAATTGAGTTATAAAGAGTCATTAGAGAGAGATATGGATGGTACTGAAGAGTTTTTGTTGTCCAACTTGTTCGATTTTTGGTTAACAAAAGTTAGTACCGACAGGCTTAAAGTTAGTACCGACAAGCAAACTTTGTACCGCTATAAAGCCGTTAGAGAAAATACCGGTAGGGGTCTAAAGTGTAATTTTTGGCGGTTTCTTCGCCATTTGGGATGCTACTACTATAAATACATATCTCAATTACACGCTTGATCCTTCTTCGCTCTCTTAATCGCTTTCATTTGACAAACCCTAATCATTCATCACCGACGATTACCAAAATAAAATACACGATGGCTGGTTTGGAATTCTGTTCTAAGCATAATATGGTGGCTTGTTTGGAAAAGACGGATGGGAATACAGAGTTTCATTAGATTGTGGACTTTCTCACATGCAGTTCAATTTATTATGCACTCACTATAAGTACAATAGTCTTAACTTTGTTTGTTGAATAGTTTTGGACGACTGCTAAGTCTAGAACAGTCAACAACACTAGTTATATAGATGCCACAGTTGCTGGCAAGCCTCTCACTATCTCAGAAGCATCAATAAGAAGTGATCTTCTTTTTGATGATGCTGATGGGATAGATTCTTTGAATAATGAGGCTATATTTGATAATATTCAGCTAATGGGGTATGAGGGAGACTTGAATACTTTAACTAATAACAAAGCCCTATTTTCACCCCAATGGAAAATTCTTTTTCATAACATGAATCACTGCATTAGTTCTAAAAGCACCTATTAGGATCAAATTCCCACTAATATTGCCACAACAGTAATTTGTTTAGCCACTAATCAGAAATACAATTTCTCAAAATTAGTTTTTGGTGGC